>JARQOD010000360.1:0-119280 GCA_033576555.1 Oophaga sylvatica
GAGGTGTGGGGGATGTTACTGGTATATAGCGGGGTCTTATGAGGTGTGGGGGATGTTACTGGTATATAGCGGGGTCTTATGAGGTGTGGGGGGATGTTACTGGTATATAGCGGGTCTTATGAGGTGTGGGGGATGTTACGGTATATAGCGGGTCTTATGAGGTGGGGGATGTTACTGGTATATAGCGGGTCTTATGAGGTGTGGGGGGATGTTACTGGTATATAGCGGTCTTATGAGGTGTGGGGGATGTTACTGGTATATAGCGGGTCTTATGAGGTGGGGGGATGTTACTGGTATATAGCGGGTCATATGAGGTGTGGGGGGATGTTACTGGTATATAGCGAGGTCTTATGAGGTGTGGGGGATGTTACTGGTATATAGCGGGGTCTTATGAGGTGTGGGGGATGTTACTGGTATATAGCAGGGTCTTATGAGGTGTGGGGGATGTTACTGGTATATAGCGGGTCTTATGAGGTGTGGGGGATGTTACTGGTATATAGCGGGTCTTATGAGGTGTGGGGGATGTTACTGGTATATAGCGGGTCTTATGAGGTTGTGGGGGATGTTACTGGTATATATGGGGGTCTTATGAGGTGGGGGGATGTTACTGGTATATAGCGGGTCTTATGAGGTGTGGGGGATGTTACTGGTATATAGCGTGGTCTTATGAGGTGTGGGGGATGTTACTGGTATATAGAGGGGTCTTATGAGTGTGGGGGGATGTTACTGGTATATAGCGGGTCTTATGAGGTGGGGTGGTACTGGTATAGCGGGTTTATGAGGTGGGGGATGTTACTGTATTAGCAGGTCTTATGAGTTGGGGATGTATGTATATAGGGGTTTATGAGGTGTGGGATTTACTGGTATATAGCGGGTCTATGAGGTGGGGGGGATGTTACTGGTAATAGCGGGTCTTATGAGTGTGGGGGATGTTACTGGTATATAGCGGGTCTTATGAGGGTGGGGATGTTACTGGTAATAGCGGGTTATGAGTGTGGGGATGTTACTGTATATAGCGGTCTTATGATGTGGGGAGTTACGGTATATAGCGGGTCTTATAGGTGGGGGGGATGTTACTGAATAGCGGTCTTATGAGTGTGGGGGGATGTTACTGGTAAAGGGGTTTATGAGTTGGGGGATTTACTGTAATAGCGGGTTATGAGGTGGGGATTTATGGTATATAGCGGTCTATGAGGTGGGGGATGTTACTGATATAGCGGGGTCTTATGAGGTGGGGGGTTACTGGTATATACGGGTCTTATGAGTGTGGGGGATGTTACTGTATATAGCGGGTCTTATGAGGTGTGGGGGGATGTTACTGTATATAGCGGGTTTAGAGTGGGGTGATGTTACTGTAATAGCGGGTTTTATGAGTTGGGGATGTACTGGTAATAGCGGGTCTTATGAGGGTGGGGGGATGTTACTGGTATATAGCGGTCTTATAGGTGTGGGGGATGTACTGTATATAGCGGTCTTATGAGTGTGGGGATGTTACTGGAATAGCGGTCTATGAGGTGGGGGATGTTACTGTATATAGCTGTCTTATGAGGTGGTGGTGTTACTGGTAAAGCGGGTCTATGAGGTGGGGGATGTTACGTATATAGCTGGTCTTAGAGGTGTGGGATGTTACTGGATATAGCGGTTTATGAGGTGGGGGATGTTACTGTAATAGCGGTCTTATGAGGGTGGGGGATGTTACGGTATATAGCGGGTCTTATGAGGTGTGGGGATGTTACTGATATAGCGATTCTAATGAGTGGGGGATGTTACTGGTATATAGCGGGTCTTATGAGGTGTGGGGGATGTTACTGTATATGCAGGGTCTTATGAGGTGTGGGGGTGTTACTGGTATATAGCGGGGTCTTATGAGGTGTGGGGGATGTTACTGTATAGCGGGTCTTATGAGTGGGGGGTGTTACTGGTATATAGCGGGTCTTATGAGGTGTGGGGATGTTACTGGTATATAGCGGGTTTATGAGTGTGGGGGATGTTACTGGTATATACGGGTCTTATGAGTGTGGGGGGATGTTACTGGTATAGCGGGTCTTATGAGGTTGGGGGATGTTACTGATATAGCAGTCTTATAGGTGTGGGGATGTTACTGGTATATAGCGGGTCTATGAGGTGTGGGGGATGTTACTGGTATATACGGGGTCTTATGAGGTGGGGGGATGTTACTGGTATATAGCGGGTCTTATGAGGTGTGGGGATGTTCTGGTATATAGCGGGTATTATGAGGTGTGGGGTGTTACTGGTATATAGCGTCTTATGAGTGTGGGGGATGTTACTGGTATATAGCGTGTCTATGAGTTGGGGGATGTTCTGGTATATAGCGGGTCTTATGAGGTGTGGGGGATGTTACTGGTATATAGCGGGGTCTTATGAGTGTGGGGGATGTTACTGGTATATAGCGGTCTTATGAGGTGGGGGATGTTCTGGTATATAGCGGTCTTATAGTGTGGGGGATGTTACTGGTATAGCGGGTTTATGAGTGTGGGGGATGTTACTGGTATATAGCGGGGTCTTATGAGTGTGGGGATGTTACTGGTATATAGCGGGTCTTATGAGGTGTGGGGATGTTACTGGTATATAGCGGGTCTTATGAGGTGTGGGGGATGTTACTGGTATATAGCGGGGTCTTATGAGTGTGGGGGGATGTTCTGGTATATAGCGGGTCTTATGAGGGTGGGGGATGTTACTGGTATATAGCGGGTCTTATGAGGTGTGGGGGATGTTACTGATATAGCGGTCTTATGAGGTGGGGGGATGTTGCTGGTATATAGCGGGTCTTATGAGGTGGGGGGATGTTACTGGTATATAGCGGGTCTTATGAGGGTGGGGGATGTTACTGGTTATACGGGTCTTATGAGGTGTGGGGGATGTTACTGGTATATAGGGGTTTATGAGGTGTGGGGATGTTACGTATATAGCGGTTTATGAGGTGGGGGATGTTACTGGTATATAGCAGTCTTATGAGTGGGGGGATGTTACTGGATATAGCGGGTCTTATGAGTGTGGGGGGATGTTACTGTATAGCGGTCTTTAGGTGTGGGGATGTTATGGTATATAGCGGGTCTTATGAGGTGTGGGGGATTTACTGTATATACGGTCTTATGAGTGTGGGGGATGTTACTGTATATAGCGGGGTCTTATGAGGTGTGGGGATGTACTGGTATATAGCGGTCTTATGAGGTGTGGGGGATGTTACTGGTATATAGCGGGTCTATGATGTGGGGGATGTTACTGGTATATAGCGGTCTTATGAGGTGTGGGGGATGTTACTGGTATATAGTGGGGTATTATGAGGTGTGGGGGGATGTTACTGGTATATAGCGGGTCTTATGAGGTGTGGGGGATGTTACTGGTATATAGCGGGGTCTTATGAGGTGTGGGGGGATGTTGCTGGTGTATAGCGGGGTATTATGAGGTGTGGGGGATGTTACTGGTATATAGTGGGGTATTATGAGGTGTGGGGGAATGTTACTGGTATATAGCGGGTCTTATGAGGTGTGGGAGGATGTTGACTGGTATATAGCAGGGTCTTATGAGTGTGGGGGATGTTACTGGTATATAGCAGGGTCTTATGAGGTGTGGGGGGATGTTACTGGTGTATAGCGGGGTCTTATGAGGTGTGGGGGGATGTTACTGGTATATAGCAGGGTCTTATGAGGTGTGGGGGGATGTTACTGGTATATAGCGGGGTTTTATGAAGTATGGTGGGATGTTACTGGTACATAGCGGGGTCTTATGAGGGTGGGGGGATGTTACTGGTATGTAGTGGGGTCTTATGAGGTGTGAGTGGGGTGTTAAGGCTGGGTCTCACATAGCGATACACCAGCGATCCCGACAACGATCAGGATCTCTGGTGTGTCGCTACATTATCGCTGCTGAGCTGCCAAACAGGCAGCTCAGGCAGCGATCAGTACAAGGACACTGCGGGTAAACATCGCTTAGTTACCCGCAGTGTACCTTGGATACCAGCGCCCTGATGCAGGGAGCAGGTAACCAAGGTACACATCGGGTTTCTAGGCACTGCCCCGCGCTTGGAAACCCGCTGTGTACCTTGGTTACCAGCGGATCGCTGGTCTCCCGCCTGTCACACGCAGCGATGCGTGCCTGTCAGCGGGAGACCAGCGATCAAAAAAATGTCCTGACATTTCAGCGACGATCAGCGATGATACCCAGCAGGGGGGCTGATCGTCGCTGAATGTCACACACAGCGATATCGCTGGTGAGCTCGCTGCTGCGTCACAAAACTAGTCACTCAGCAGCGATCTCGCTAGCGAGATCGTTGTGTGAGACGGGCCCCTTACTGGTACATAGCGGGGTCTTATGAGGTGTGGGGGGATGTTACTAGTATATAGCGGGGTCTTATGAGGTATGGTGGGATGTTACTGGTACATAGCGGGGTCTTATGAGGGTGGGGGGATGTTACTGGTATGTAGTGGGGTCTTATGAGGTGTGAGTGGGGTGTACTGGTACATAGCGGGGTCTTAGGCCTCTTTTACACTTCAGTCGTGTGACGTCCGCCCAAGTGTGAAAATGTAAGTTTGCAAGTCTGGACCGAGGAGAGAGAGAGAGACCCCGGACAGTTTTGGCAGCATTTTTAATGGTTTTCTTTGGAGGCGACGGATCCGCTGGAAGATTCCGTCATAAATGGTGACGCAGTAGCGATCTCGCTTAGTGTGGCATACCCTTAAAAAGGTCCATAAACAAACCACCACACTGAAGATACAATAGGCCAGAACACGAATGCAGTTCAGTAACTGGATAAATGTCCCATGAGATCAATCCAATAATCCAGATGACAGGATTTAACAGAAGAAACCAATCTTTCTTGTTCTCTGAAGGGCTGTGTCTGTACACCATGCTTTTCCACAAGAGAACTTATGTCCACCTCTCTGTCATCCTCAGAACCCCTCCTTATCTCCCGGGGTAGTCAGACCGGTTTTGATGGCTTTCATCCCACTTCTGACCTAGGAAAGATGCCTCAGGGATTAAGGCACTACAGGGTGTGACTTGCTGCATTTGGATAGCTGAGGGGTCATGAATGGACAATCAGGAAAAGTCAGCAGGGGTTCATCAAGAGGCATAGAAACATTCAGGCTGCAGATGTTAGGTGAGCTAACTCAATTTTCAGCCAAAAGGCTGATAATTGAGACTCTAGACAATTTGTGGAATACACAGAATGATACAGGGCAACAAGAGAACACCATGTAAATCAGTAAAATATAAATATACACAAAATGATACCCACAGAACATCTCACACCATCACAGGGGGTTTCCCCATATTACGTCGGGGGTCTTGTGTTGGTGGTTCTGGTGTAGTTATGGGGGATGGGCACTGATGCTGATGTGTGGGGGCATTGTTGTATTGGCATCAGTCTCCGGGAAGCCATTATGGAGCAGTAAAGTTCTCATTTTTTTTTTTTTTTCAGGTACAGATATAGAGGATGTCACACGAGAAGAGTTTTCTGGTGACGGGGGACCTCTACTCTAATCCCCCTATCCCGTTGGACCAAATTCTGTTCCAGCCCCAGTATATGGACAACCACCGTACCCCAATACTGCCCCCTATCCTACTACTGCCCCCTATCCTACAGAGGTCCCGTACCCTAATGCTGTTCCATACCCCAGTCACCCACCTATGGGGCAGCCCCCCTACCCGCCAGCTTACAACCAGGGGCCTTTTCCAGGAGCCCCATATCCAGGGCAGCCGTATCAGCAGCCTCCATACGGACAGGGCGGTTACCCCCCAGAGCAGAGCGGTAAGTGATTGGTTTGGGGGTCTGTTTTTCAGCTGATTACATGAGGTCACATAGTTAATTGTGCGGAATTAATAAAAATACCAAGTTCTGGGAAGAGACAAGGGAAGGGGCACATGTCCACCCACAATGCGTCATCCGGCCTCCCAACACATCATCAGTCTTCTTTTACAACTGGTGGATCCACTGGACCAAATATTCAGAAAAGAACTGTCGCGAGGTCCTTCTCTATCACACAATCAACAGAGCAAGAGAAGTGCGAACAATCCCAAGACCTTTATTATAGGCAAAACTAAAAGGTCCATAAACAATCCACCACACTGAAGAAATAATATAACAAGACAACGAATGCAGTTCAGTAACAGGATAAATGTCCCAGGAGATGAGTCCAATAATCCAGACGACAGAGGATAATCCAAAGAAACCATATCCTTCTTTCTATCTGATGTGCTGTGTCTTTACACCATCCTCACCACACAGGATCTGACTTCCCCCCTCCCCACCCCTGTCCTCCTCAGACCCCCTCCTTCTGTCCAGGGGTACTTAAGCCCCCGTCTCACACAGCGATCTCGCTACCGAGATCGCTGCTGAGTCACTAGTTTTGTGACGCAGCAGCGAGCTCCCCAGCGATATCGCTGTGTGTGACATTCAGCGACGATCAGCGCCCCTGCTGGGTATCGCTGATCATCACTGAATGTCCTGGACATTTTTTTGATCGCTGGTCTCCCGCTGACAGGCACGCATCGCTGCGTGTGACAGGCGGGAGACCAGCGATCCGCTGGTAACCAAGGTACACAGCGGGTTTCCAGGCGCAGGGCTGTGCCTAGAAACCCGCTGTGTACCTTGGATACCAGCGCCCTGAAGCAGGGAGCTGGTAACCAAGGTACACAGCGGGTTTCCAGGCACCGCGCAGCGCCTGGAAACCCGATGTGTACCTTGGTTACCAGCTCCCTGCATCAGGGCGCTGGTATCTAAGGTACACTGCGGGTAACTAAGCGATGTTACCCCCAGTGTCGCTTGTACTGATCGCTGCCTGTTTGGCAGCTCAGCAGCGATAATGTAGCGATACACCAGCGATCCTGATCGTTGTCGGGATCGCTGCGGTATCGCTATGTGAGACCCGGGCTTTAGACCGGTTGGATGACTTTCAGCCTCTCTGACCTGGGAAAGGTGCCTCAGGGATTAAAGCACTACAGGGGGTGACTTGCTGCATTTGGATAGCTGAGGGGTCATGAATGGACAATCAGGAAATGTCAGCAGGGGTTCATCAAGAGGCATAGACACATTCAGGCTGCAGATGGTAGGTGAGCTAACTCAATTATCAGCCAAAAGTCTGACATTTGAGACTCTAGACAATATGTGGAATACACAGAATGATACCGGGCAACAAGAGAACACCATGTAAATCAGTAAAATATAAATATACACAAAATGATACCCACAGAACATATCACACCATCACAACCTCTCCCCCTCATAATAAGTGAGTACACTATGAGGTCTACACAGACCTCTGGTCTGCTCACTTTAGTCCACATTGCTCAACTGCAATAGTCCCTTGTACAGTGACAAGGCTAGGTCAGTCTGAGGGGTCTATGGTTCTTCTTGTCGTGACAGTCCACCGGCGTTCTGGTGCTGGCTTCACCGCTTGTATTGGATGGAGAAGCTGTAGGATTGTAGGGACAAGCTCCATCGCAGCAATCTTCCTTTGTCTCCTGAGCGGTTCAGCCATGTGAGGGGGTTGTGGTCTGTAACAATTGTAAAGTCTCTGCCATACAAGTATGGTTGCAATTTTTTTAGCGCCCATACAATGTCAAGGCACTCCTTTTCAATAGTGGCATAGGCAACTTGCTGATCCAGTAGTTTACGGCTGGCAAAAGCAACAGGATGTTCTTCTCCAGCGGCGTTCACTTGGCTAAGTACTGCCCCAATCCCAAAGGTGGATGCATCTGTCTGCACGAGAAACCTGCACATAATCAGGGGCAGCCAAGACAGGAGCAGTGATGAGGGCGGTCTTTAGCGCTGAAAAGGCATCCTTGCATGCAGTTGTCCACGTCACATTCCTAGGCATGTTCTTGCGGGTCAGGTCGGTTAGGGGCTTGGCCAAGGTGCTGAAATTAGGAACAAATTTCCGATAGTAACCAGCAGTTCCTAAAATGCAAGTACCTGCTTTTTAGTCCGGGGTCTACACCGGTTGCTAATGGCTTCCACCTTGGCAGGTTCAGGCCTTAGGGTCCCACCCCTACTCTTTGCCCGAGGTACTGCACCTCAGCCATCCCTATTTGGCATTTATCAGGGCGAATGGTCAGTCCTGCAGTAAGGATACAGTCTAGCACTATGCCCAAGTGTTTAAGATGTTCCTCCCAGGTTGTGCTAAAAATGGCAATGTCATCCAAGTAAGCACAGGCAAAGTCCTGACTTTGCTCTAATAGTCGATCTACCAGTCTCTGGAAAGTAGCGGGGGCATTTTTCATCCCAAAGGGCATTCTCAGGAACTCAAAAAGCCCAAATGGAGTAATGAAGGCCGAGCGCTCCCGAGCATCCTCCGTTAGGGGTATCTGCCAGTACCCCTTGCTCAAGTCTAACGTGGTCACAAATTGGGCACTGGCTAGACGATCCAATAAATCATCAATCCTGGGCATGGGGTAAGTGTCACTCTTGGTGGTATCATTTAATCGTCTGTAATCAACGCAGAATCGTGTTGTACCAACCTTCTTGGGGACCAGGACAGCAGGAGAGGCCCAAGAACTGTGAGATGGCTGAACAACTCCCAGTCATTTCATCTCCTCCAGTTCGTTCTTTATCTTGCCTTGAACAGCCTCTGGAACCCTGTAAGCAGCCGGCTGGATGGGCCGTTGTCCGGGGGTTTCCACATGGTGGCTGGTGAGAGTAGTCTTTCCCGCCTTGGAGGAAAAAGCAGCAGCCCTCGGCCTTAGTACGGCGAAAATATCGTCCTTTTATATATCTGATAAATGGGAGCCTAGGGGCACTTGTTCCAGTGATCCTCCCCCTTGGGCGACTGGAGAAGATCGGGGAGATACTCGTCATCGGCGGCATCACTAGGGGGGTGGTAGACGGCTAGAACAGGCAGAGATCGGTCGTGGTATTCTTTCAGCATGTTAATGTGGACGGTTTTCTGTCGTCGACCACTAGTGTCCAGGGCAATAACATAGTTAGTGTCATTAATTTTCTTGACAAGCTGATAAGGGCCCTCCCACACTGCTTGAAGCTTGTTGGCAGGGGAAGGAGTAATCATGAGCACTTGTTGTCCTTCCATAAATTCCTGAGTCCTGGCATTACGGTCATACCAGGTTTTTTGTCTGGACTGGGCCGTCCGCTGATGTTCTTTAGCCAAGGTAGCTAGCTGGGTGAGACGGTCTCTGAACTCAAGAACATAGGGAATGATGGACATTCCGGTGTCTGAGATATCTCCCTCCAAATGTTCTTTCGGAAGAGTGAGAGGCCCACGGACCTTCCGGCTAAACAGTAGTTCGAAGGGAGAGAACCCTATGGACACTTGGGGAACCTCCCGATAGGCGAAGAGGAGATGTGGCAGGTATTTTTCCCAGTCTTTTTCAACGTCAGCAAAAGCCCTCAGCTTATTTTTTAGGGTCCCGTTAAAGCGTTCACATAGTCCGTTGGTTTGCGGGTGGTATGGGGTGGTGCGAATGGCTCGAACACCACAGGTATGCCATAGGGACTGGACCAGATCTGACATGAACTGAGTGCCTTGATCCGATAATATTTCACTAGGAAACCCTACCCGGGTAAAGATTGTGACAAGTGCCTCGGCTACCTTTACTGCTGTAATACCGGACAGGGCCACAGCTTCAGGATACCGAGTGGCATAGTCCACCACTGTCAGGATATATTTTTTCCTTGATCGGCTGGGGTCGGCCAGAGGACCTATGATGTCGACAGCTACACGTTGAAATGGTTCTTCAATTATGGGCAGAGATTGCAGGGGTACCTTATGTCGAGCTCCTGGATGCCGCATTCGCTGGCACACATCGCGGGTGCGGCAATAATGGGCTACCGACTGCGAGATGCCAGGCCAGTAAAAACTTTGGGTGAGTCTTGTTATGTTTCGGTAGCTGAGGAGTGCAGGCAAAAAAGGCAATACACCAGAGCAGTTGGAATCTATGAGACTGCAGTACCCTGACTAACCACCACAACTAGAGGCAGCCGTGGAGCGTTCCTACGTTGGTCCTAGACGCCTCGTCACAGCCTGAGAAACTAACTACACCTAAAGATAGAAATAGGAAAGCTATCTGCCCCGGAGCAGAACCCCAAAGATAATAGAAAGCCCCCAAACATGTAATGGCGGTTAGACAAGATGAAATACTGACACAGAAAGAAAATAGTATGAGCAAACGCTGGGGCCCAAACTAACTAAATAGAAAAGGATAGGAAGGGTACTTACTGCAATCCCAGAAAACCCTGAAAGGACCAACTCTACTAATTTCAAAAACACCTGAGATCACACGACCTCTTCCACCTAAATTAGTTCTCTGGTGTAACAAAATCAAAACAGCAGCCACTGAAAAAACTGGAAAAAGCAAAAGTACAAACATCAGTGGCAGAACTAAACTGAGAGGGCAGAAGCCCCCGGAGGGGACCCGAAGGCCCCCACAGAAGTGCAGGACAAAATGCAAAAATATAGCACAAACACAAAAGAAGAAAATGTCTTATCTGTTAGCAGGAGATGCAGACACGACACAGCAGGCTACAAGGGAAACAGGAATAAAGGATCCAGACCAGAACAATTGATCACCGGCAACCCTGATGGGAAGGTGACTCCCTTATATAAGACCAATCAGTAACACCTGATTCCCAGTCCTCACAATCTTCACTGGACAGACTAGCACCGCTTGTAACCACCAGAGGGAGCCTCTGCTCAGAACTCATCTCAAACCCATTCACAACAGTACCGCCCCCTTGAGGAGGGGTCACCGAACCCTCATTTGAGCAACCAGGTCGGTCAGGATGAGTTCTATGATACGCACGGATAAGTCTCCTAGCATGGATGTCCGAAGCAAACACCCAAGAATTGTCTTCCTGACCATAACCTCTCCATTTAACCAAATACTGGAGTTTCCGTCTAGAAAAATGAGAATCTAATATTTTCTCAACCACATACTCCAGATTGCCCTCAACCGAAACAGGGTCAGGAGGCACAGCAGCAGGAACCACTGGCTCAACAAACCTCTTCAACAAGGACTTGTGGAACACGTTATGGATCTTAAATGTCCCTGGAAGAAGCAAACGAAAAGAAACAGGATTAAGAATCTCCATGATCTTATAAGGTCCAATGAACCTAGGCTTAAATTTAGGAGATGCTACTCTCATAGGAATATTTTTTGAGGACAACCAGACCAAGTCCCCCACTTCAAACCGAGGACCATCAGACCCATGCCGGCTAGCAAACCGCTGGGCCCTCTCCCGAGAGAGGGACAACCTCTCCACCACCCAGTCCCAAATCCGTTGCATACGCTCAACAACAGAGTCAACACCCGGACAGACAGAAGCCTCCGTCTGTCCCGAAGAAAATCGAGGGTGAAACCCAGAACCACAGAAAACCGAGACATCAAAGTGGCAGAGCTAGCCCTATTATTAAGAGCAAACTCAGCCAAAGGCAAAAAAGAGACCCAGTCATCCTGATCAGCAGACACAAAGCATCTTAGATAATTCTCCAATGTCTGGTTTGTTCTCTCAGTTTGACCATTGGTCTGAGGATGAAATGCAGAGGAGAAAGACAATTGAACACCCAGTTTAGAACAAAAAGTCCTCCAAAATCTGGAAACAAACTGGACTCCTCTGTCAGACACAATGTTCTCAGGAATGCCGTGTAAACGAACCACGTGCTGAAGGAACAACGGCACCAATTCAGAGGAGGAAGGCAACTTAGGTAATGGCACAAGATGTATCATTTTGGAAAACCTATCACAAATTACCCAGATGGTGGTCATTCTCTGAGAAACAGGAAGGTCGGAAATGAAATCCATAGAGATATGGGTCCATGGTCTCTTGGGCACAGGCAATGGCATCAACAAACCACTAGAGCGAGAGCAAGGCTTGGAGCGAGAGCAAGTCCCGCAGGACTGCACAAATTCCCTGACATCACGAGACAAGGTAGGCCACCAAAAGGACCGACTAACCAAGTCTCTGGTACCAAAAATTCCGGGATGCCCAGCCAATGCGGAACAATGAATCTCAGACATCACACTCTTTTTCCACTGGTCCGGGACAAACAATTTTCCAACAGGGCAGCGCTCGGGCCTATCCTCCTGACACCCCTCCAGAGCAAGTCTCAAATTGGGCGAGATGGCGGAAAGAACTACACCCTCTTTCAAAATAACAGAAGGATCAGATAACTCAGGAGAGTCCGCAAGGAAACTCCTCGAGAGGGCATCCGCCTTAACATTCTTAGTGCCAGGAAGAAAGGAAACCACAAAATTAAAACGTGTGAAAAACAAGGCCCACCTGGCCTGTCTAGGATTGAGTCGCTTGGCAGATTCCAGATAGACCAGATTCTTATGGTCCGTAAGGACCACTACCTGATGTTTGGCTCCCTCCAGCCAATGTCTCCACTCTTCAAAAGCCCACTTCATGGCCAATAACTCCCGATTACCCACGTCATAATTACGTTCAGTAGGAGAAAATTTTCGAGAGAAAAAGGCACAAGGGTTACTTTTAGAGGTCTCTGGATCTTTTTGGGACAAAACGGCACCTGCCCCAATTTCAGAGACATCAACCTCCACCTGAAATGGCAGAGAAACATCAGGCTGCCGTAGAACAGGAGCAGAAGTGAATCTCTGCTTAAGTTCCTGAAATGCAGAGACTGCCTCAGGAGGCCAATTCACCACATCAGAACCCTTTCTGGTCAAATCAGTTAATGGTTTAACAATAACCGAGAAATTACCAATAAATTTACGATAAAAATTGGCAAAACCCAAAAATCTCTGAAGAGCCTTTAATGAAGTAGGTTGGACCCAATCACAGATGGCCTGAACCTTGACCGGGTCCATTTCAATAACAGATGGGGACAAAATGAATCCCAGAAATGAGATCCTCTGTACGCCAAAAAGACACTTTGATCCCTTCACATACAGAGCATTCTCTCTCAAAATCTGAATACAGTTCGAACATGTTTCACATGAGAGTCCCAGTCATTGGAAAAAATCAAGATATCATCCAAATAAACAATCAGAAATTTGTCCACAAAATCCCTGAAAATGTCATTCATGAAGGACTGGAAGACGGAAGGAGCATTAGTGAGCCCAAAGGGCATCACCAGGTACTCAAAATGCCCTTCAGGGGTATTGAATGCCGTCTTCCATTCATCCCCGTGCTTAATGCGAATAAGGTTATATGCCCCCCTGAGGTCAAGCTTGGTAAACCAAGTAGCGTTTTTCACCCTGGAAAACAGGTCAGAAATCAAGGGTAACGGGTATTGATATTTCACAGTAATATTGTTCAAGAGACGATAATCAATACACGGCCTTAATGAACCATCCTTTTTGGCCACAAAGAAAAAACCGGCACCTAAGGGTGAAGAGGATGGTCTGATATGACCCTTCTCCAATGATTCCTTGATATAAGACCGCATAGCGCCATGTTCAGGTACAGACAAGTTAAAAAGGCGACCTTTAGGGAATTTACTACCTGGCACTAATTCAATAGCGCAGTCATAGCTCCTATGGGGAGGCAAGGATGCAGATTTACTTTCGCTAAACACATCAGAAAAATCAATCAAAAAGTCAGGAACATCCTGAGCCTGGGGGGAGGCAGAAAAAACAGGAGTGTTGGTATTAACACATTGGCAGCCCTAACTGGTTACAGACACAGATTTCCAATCCAAAACAGGATTATGAGACTGTAACCAAGGGAAACCCAGCACGATAATGTCATGCAGATTATACAGAACCAAAAATTTGCAGCACTCCTGGTGATCAGGTTCAACCCTCATTATCACCTGAGTAGAAAACTGGGGTTTATTCTCAGCCAAAGGGGTAGAATCGATCCCCAGTAGGGGAATAGACTTCTGTAGGGGTATCAAGGGAAATCCACAACGTTTAGCAAAATCATAATCCATCAGGTTAATAGCTGCTCCAGAATCAACGAAAGCCTGAGCAGAAAATGAGGACAGAGAGCATATCAGAGTGACAGTTAATAAAAACTTAGTCTGAACACTACCCAAGACAACTGAGTGTGCAAAACGTCTTCCCCGCTTAGGGCAGACTGAAATAGCATGAGAGGCATCACCACAGTAGAAACATAACCCATTGCGCTTTCGAAACTCATGACGCTGTGCCCCAGACACCACTCTATCACACTGCATGGGTTCAGAAGCTGGTTCACAAGGCAACACCATTCCACGCATACTTCTCCGCTCACGCAAACGTCTGTCAATTTGAATCGCTAATGACATAGAATCATTGAGACCAGAGGGGACAGGGAATCCCACCATAACATCCTTTACATTATCTGACAGACCCTTCCGGAAAAGGGCTGCCAAAGCGTCGTCATTCCATTTGGTCAGGACTGCCCACCTACGGAATCTCTGACAGTATAACTCAGCGTCATCAAGCCCCTGATTTAATGCCAACAAGGCTTTTTCAGCTTGATCAGTGACATTAGGCTCATCGTACAATAACCCCAAGGCCTAAAAAAACGCATCAACATCACTCAAAACAGGATCCCCAGGTATCAGGGAAAAAGCCCAATCCTGAGGATCGCCGCGCAGGAGAGAGATGATAATTTGAACCTGCTGCGCTGCGTTCCCTGAGGACTTAGATTTTAAGGCAAAAAACAATTTACAATTATTTTGAAATTCTGAAACTTAGCTCGATCCCCTAAAAACAAATCTGGCATGGGAATCCTAGGTTCCACAACAGGCAACCTAGTAAGATAGGCAGCAATACTCCGAACCTCAGTGGCAAGCTGATCCACACGGCCAGACAACTGTGCAAACTCCATTGAGAGAAAAGATCCTCCCCAGCACCCAGAGATACAGAGGGAAAAAAAAAAAAATACAACAAACAGAAAAATATCTCTGACAACTCTGACAACCTTTTTTCTTTCACAATATTTTTTCCCTTCTGTGAGTACCATACAATTTTCAATTTTTAGGCCGGTGATACTGTTATGTTTCGGTAGCTGAGGAGTGCAGGCAAAAAAGGCAATACACCAGAGCAGTTGGAATCTATGAGATTGCAGTACCCTGACTAACCACCACAACTAGAGGCAGCCGTGGAGCGTTCCTACGTTGGTCCTAGACGCCTCGTCACAGCCTGAGAAACTAACTACACCTAAAGATAGAAATAGGAAAGCTATCTGCCCCGGAGCAGAACCCCAAAGATAATAGAAAGCCCCCAAACATGTAATGGCGGTTAGACAAGATGAAATACTGACACAGAAAGAAAATAGTATGAGCAAACGTTGGGGCCCAAACTAACTAAATAGAAAAGGATAGGAAGGGTACTTACTGCAATCCCAAAAAACCCTGAAAGGCACCAACTCTACTAATTTCAAAAACACCTGAGATCACACGACCTCTTCCACCTAAATTAGTTCTCTGGTGTAACAAAATCAAAACAGCAGCCACTGAAAAAACTGGAAAAAGCAAAAGTACAAACATCAGTGGCAGAACTAAACTGAGAGGGCAGAAGCCCCCGGAGGGGACCCCGAAGGCCCTCACAGAAGTGCAGGACAAAATGCAAAAATATAGCACAAACACAAAAGAAGAAAATGTCTTATCTGTTAGCAGGAGATGCAGACACGACACAGCAGGCTACAAGGGAAACAGGAATAAAGGATCCAGACCAGAACAATTGATCACCGGCAACCCTGATGGGAAGGTGACTCCCTTATATAAGACCAATCAGTAACACCTGATTCCCAGTCCTCACAATCTTCACTGGACAGACTAGCACCGCTTGTAACCACCAGAGGGAGCCTCTGCTCAGAACTCATCTCAAACCCATTCACAACAGAGTCTCTTTTCAGTCCTTTTCCTCCCCTGATGCCCAGCCAAGGGGATGTCATGGGCCATTTGGACTATCTGTGCCCTGTACTTCTGAGGGACAATGAGTTGCCTGGTCGTTGTGTCATGGTTGCCCTTGTCACTGACTTTTGTTACACGATAATACAGTCCGTTTTCTCGAGTGAAGGCATCCCCATTATCTCCCACGCGCCCAATTTCTGCCCTTAACCTAAGGGTGCTAAGGTAGTGTCACCCTCTATTTCTCTCCTAAACTCCTCTCTATCCCAAGACTCTCCAATGTAGTAGCAGGGAACGTGTCGCTTACCAACTCTGATGCGGTTCGTGATGGTTGCTCCCCGGTGAGTTCCGGATGTCGTAGTGCTTGAAGGGCCTGTAGTTTGGTGACTGCTCCCACAAATTGGCACTGTAACTCCCCAATGTCGTTCCCAATGAGGATATCTGCAGGAAGTCCTCCCATAACTCCAATCCAACACAGTTTTTCTCCACAACCATAATCCAAACGCACAGAAGCTCGCTGTATATATTTGCGGGCACCCCCCGCCAGGACAATGGGAATTCCCGGGCCCTGGTGAATTGCCTCAGGTCGAAACACACGGGGGTCAGCGATAGTCAGGAATCCCCTCGTGTCTCTAAATCCTGACACTTTGTATCCATCAATTAAGACATCCTGCAGGTGGCGTTGCCTTTGCTCTGGGTAGCTAAAGGACAAAGGCCGGAGTCCGTACACTCCAGGAGGGGTATCTATGGTGCTGTGGTCGGTGGTCCACTCTGGTGGGGGTGGTGGTAGCTCTTCCTCAGGCGGGATGGAGTGCATAAGATGCACTGGACGAGGTGGGGCTCCCTCCGAATCCTTGAGGGACAGCTGGATTGCAAATGCCCAGGTTGCCCACACCCATAACATCTCCTCTCTGTGATACCCCCACGTCGTGGTCGGAACTGTTGGGGCCCAGGATTGTGAGGCGTGATTGTCATTGGCCTGCAACTAGGTGGAAGGGCAGATATAGTTGAAGAGGGCCGGGGCGCAGGAGCAGGATGTGGTTTATTGTCCAGAAGCCTCCTCCATTGCTGTCAGATAGTAAGGGCTTCATCGGCCAAGGCTGCAGCTCTATTCACGTTACACGGCGTGCGCTCCCGGACCCATTCCCCGTACTTCTGCGGGGCACTTGGCAAGAAATTGTTCTATAAAGAATGCCTGTATAACATCTTCCACAGTAAAGGCGTTTTCTGCTTCCAGCCATCTCCGACATGCCTGGGACATCTTATGTGCAGACATCCTAAACGATCCCCCGTGGTGCATGGGAGGTCTCGGAACTTGGCCCTATATGAGTCTGGGGTGATAGCATGGTAATCCAGGATAGTCCGCTTTACAATGTTATTATCCCGATTCCGCTGTGAGTCGATGGTTCGGTAAACCTCCGCCATGCTACTCTTCAGGAGTCCACTAACAAACGCATCCAGCCAGAGTGGGGCACCTCCATCACAGCACACTGCTGCTCAAAGTCCTTGAAGAAACCCTCCACATCTTTGGAAGCCTCATCAAACTACTTAAAGTCTGTCCGGGTGATCCGTACAGGCTCCAGGATCATTGGGTTTACACTCCACATTGTATTACTCCCTCTTTCAAGCTCCATTGCTTCTTGTCTCCGCTGTGCCCGGCGGGCAGCCTCCTCCTTATATTCCTGAGACGTCTGGGCCCAGAACCACCATCTCTTCTTCGTACCTCACAACCACTGGCTTTTTGGGGTGGGGATCCCTGTCTCCAGTGGTTGTCTTTCAGACATCTGGGAGGAGGTGACCTGGCTTGCACAGACCAGTAGGTCAATTAAGGCTTCTTTATTTAGTCCCTGGTAGTTAAGGCCCAGGTCTCTGGCTCTCTCCTGTAACCTGGATACAGTCCAATTTCTGTACTCACTCTGTGGGTGGTTCTCCATTGGGTTACACTCTGTTGATCCCACTGCTGCCACCAGTTGTCACGGGGTCCTTCTCCGATATCACACAATCAACAGAGCAAGAGAAGTGCAAACAATCCCAAGACCTTTATTATAGGCAAAACTAAAAGGTCCATAAACAATCCACCACACTGAGGATACAATAGTCCAGAACATCAATACAGTTCAGTAACAGGATAAATGTCCCAGGAGATGAATCCAATAATCCAGACGACAGAGGATAAACAAAAGAAACCATATCTTTCTTTCTCTCTGACATGCAGGGTCTTTACAACATCCTCACCACACAGGATCTGACTTCCACCTCTCTGTCCTCCTCAGACCCCCTCCTTATGTCCAGGGGTACTCAGACCGGTTCGATGGCTTTCAGGCCTCTCTGACCTGGGAAAGGTGTCTCAGGGATTAAGGCACTACTGGGGGTGACTTGCTGCCTTTGGATAGCTGAGGGGTCATGAATGGACGATCAGGAAATGTCAGCAGGGGTACATCAAGAGGCATAGACAAGTTCAGGCTGCAGATGTTAGGTGAGCTAACTCAATTATTATCCAAAAGGCTGATAATTGAGACTCTAGACAATATGTGGAATACACAGAATGATACCGGGCAACAAGAGAACACCATGTAAATCAGTAAAATATAAATATACACAAAATGATACCCACAGAACATATCACACCATCACATATACTATCTATCCACAGCTCCTCTCAGTAGTCACATGCTCTGTATATACTATACAGGTCCTTCTCAAAAAATTAGCATATAGTGCTAAATTTCATTATTTACCATAATGTAATGATTACAATTAAACTTTCATATATTTTAGATTCATTACACACCAACTGAAATTTGTCAGGTCTTTTATTGTTTTAATAGTGATGATTTTGGCATACAACTCCTGATAACCCAAAAAACCTGTCTCAAAAAATTAGCATATCAAGAAAAGGTTCTCTAAACGACCTATTACCCTAATCTTCTGAATCAACTAATTAACTCTAAACACATGCAAAAGATTCCTGAGGCTTTTAAAAACTCCCTGCCTGGTTCATTACTCAAAACCCCCATCATGGGTAAGACTAGCGACCTGACTGATGTCAAGAAGGCCATCATTGACACCCTCAAGCAAGAGGGTAAGACCCAGAAAGAAATTTCTCAACAAATAGGCTGTTCCCAGAGTGCTGTATCAACGCACCTCAATGGGAAGTCTGTTGGAAGGAAACAATGTGGCAGAAAACGCTGTACAACGAGAAGAGGTGACCGGACCCTGAGGAAGATTGTGGAGAAGGACCGATTCCAGACCTTGGGGGACCTGAGGAAGCAGTGGACTGAGTCTGGTGTAGAAACATCCAGAGCCACCGTGCACAGGTCTGTGCAGGAAATGGGCTACAGGTGCCGCATTCCCAGGTAAAGCCACTTTTGAACCATAAACAGCGGCAGAAGCGCCTGACCTGGGCTACAGAGAAGCAGCACTGGACTGTTGCTAAGTGGTCCCAAGTACTTTTTTCTGATGAAAGCAAATTTTGCATGTCATTCGGAAATCAAGGTGCCAGAGTCTGGAGGAAGACTGGGGAGAAGGAAATGCCAAAATGCCTGAAGTCCAGTGTCAAGTACCCACAGTCAGTGATGGTGTGGGGTGCCATGTCAGCTGCTGGTGTTGGTCCACTGTGTTTCATCAAGGGCAGGGTCAATGCAGCTAGCTATCAGGAGATTTTGGAGCACTTCATGCTTCCATCGGCTGAAATGCTTTATGGAGATGAAGATTTCATTTTTCAGCACGACCTGGCACCTGCTCACAGTGCCAAAACCACTGGTAAATGGTTTACTGACCATGGTATTACTGTGCTCAATTGGCCTGCCAACTCTCCTGACCTGAACCCCATAGAGAATCTGTGGGATATTGTGAAGAGAAAGTTGAGAGACGCAAGACCCAACACTCTGGATGAGCTTAAGGCCGCTATCAAAGCATCCTGGGCCTCCATAACACCTCAGCAGTGTCACAGGCTGATTGCCTCCATGCCACGCCGCATTGAAGCAGTCATTTCTGCCAAAGGATTCCCGACCAAGTATTGAGTGCATAACTGAACATTATTATTTGATGGTTTTTTTGTTTGTTTTGAAAAAAAACTTTTATTTTATTGGACGGTTGAAATATGTTAATTTTTTGAGACAGGTTTTTTTGGGTTATCAGGAGTTGTATGCCAAAATCATCAGTATTAAAACAATAAAAGACCTGACAAATTTCAGTTGGTGTGTAATGAATCTAAAATATATGAAAGTTTAATTGTAGTCATTACATTATGGTAAATAATGAAATTTAGCACTATATGCTAATTTTTTGAGAAGGACCTGTATATCCACAGTTCCTCTTTAGTCACACGCTCTGTATATACTATATATCCACAGCTCCTCTCTGTAGTCACACGCTCTTTATATATTATCTATCCACAGCTCCTTTCTGTAGTCACAAGCTCTGTATATACTATATATCCACAGTTCCTCTTTAGTCACACGCTCTGTATATACTATATATCCACAGCTCCTCTCTGTAGTCACACGCTCTGTATATACTATATATCCACAGCTCCTCTCTGTAGTCACACGCTCTGTATATACTATATATCCACAGCTCCTCTCTGTAGTCACACGCTCTGTATATACTATATATCCACAGTTCCTCTTTAGTCACACGCTCTGTATATACTATATATCCACAGCTCCTCTCTGTAGTCACACGCTGTGTATATACTATATATCCACAGCTCCTCTCTATAGTCACACGCTCTGTATATACTATATATCCACAGCTCCTCTCTGTAGTCACACGCTCTGTATGTATACACTGTGTACAGAATTATTAGGCAAGTTGTATTTGAGAGGATTCTTTTTATTATTGAACAACAACTATGTTCTTAATCAACCCAAAAGACTCCTAAATATCAAAGCTTCATATTTTTGGAAGTTGGAGTGTTTTTTTTTTTTTTTAGATTTGGCTATCTTAGGAGGACATCTGTTGGTGCAGGTCACTATTACTGTGCAGAATTATTAGGCAACTTAATAAAAACCAAATCTATACCCATCTCACTTGTTTATTTTCACCTGGTAAACCAATATAACAGCACAAAATTTAGAAATAAACATTTCTGACATTCAAAAAAAGAAAAATTCAGTGACCAGTATATCCACCTTTCTTTCCGATGACCCTCAGACGCCTCCATCCATAGATTCTGTCAGTTACTTGATCTGTTTACGATCACATTGCGTGCAGCAGCCACCACAGCCTCCAGACTCTGCTCCGAGAGGTGGACTGTTCTCCCTCCCTGTAGATGCCACCACAGCCTCCAGACACTGCTCCGAGAGGTGGACTGTTCTCCCTCCCTGTAGATCTCACCACAGCCTCCAGACACTGCTCCGAGAGGTGGACTGTTCTCCCTCCCTGTAGATCTCACCACAGCCTCCAGACACTGCTCCGAGAGGTGGACTGTTTCTCCTCCCTGTAGATCTCACCACAGCCTCCAGGCACTGCTCCGAGAGGTGGACTGTTCTCCCTCCCTGTAGATCTCACCACAGCCTCCAGACGCTGCTCCGAGAGGTGGACTGTTCTCCCTCCCTGTAGATCCCACCACAGCCTCCAGACACTACTCTGAGAGGTGGACTGTTCTCCCTCCCTGTAGATCTCACCACAGCCTCCAGACACTGCTCCGAGAGGTGGACTGTTCTCCCTCCCTGTAGATCTCACCACAGCCTCCAGACACTGCTTCGAGAGGTGGACTGTTCTCCCTCCCTGTAGATCTCACCACAGCCTCCAGACACTGCTCCGAGAGGTGGACTGTTCTCCCTCCCTGTAGATCCCACCACAGCCTCCAGACACTGCTCTGAGAGGTGGACTGTTCTCCCTCCGTGTAGATCCCACCACAGCCTCCAGACGCTGCTCTGAGAGGTGGACTGTTCTCCCTCCGTGTAGATCCCACCACAGCCTCCAGACACTGCTCTGAGAGGTGGACTGTGTTCCCTCCCTGTAGATCTCACATTTTATGAGGGACCACAGGTTCTCTATGGGGTTCAGATCAGGTGAACAAGGGGGCCATGTCATAATTTTTTCTTCTTTTAGACCTTTACTGGGCAGCCACGCTGTGGAGTATTTGGATGCATGTGATGGAGCATTGTCCTGCATGAAAATCATATTTTTCTTGAACGATACTGACTTCTTCCTGTACCACTGCTTGAAGAAAGAGTCTTCCAGAAACTGGCAGTAGGTCTGGGAGCTGAGCTTCACTCCATCCTCAACCCGAAAAGGTCCCACAGGTTCATCTTTGATGACACCAGCCCATACCAGTACCCCACCTCCACCTTGCTGGCGTCTGAGTCGGAGTGGAGCTCTCTGCCCTTTACTGATCCAGCCTTGGCCCATCCATCTGGCCCATCAAGAGTCACTTTCATTTCATCAGTCCATAAAACCTTAGAAAAATCAGTCTTAACATATTTCTTGGCCCAGTCTTGACGTTTTATCTTATGTTTCTCGTTTTCCAGCCTTCCTTACCTTGGCCATGTCCCTGAGTATGGCACACCTTGTGCTTTTTGGTACTCCAGTAACATTGCAGCTCTGAAATATGGCAAAACTGGTGGCAAATGGCATCTTGGCAGCTTCACACTTGATTTTCCTCAATTCATGGGCAGTTATTTTGCGCCTTTTTTATCAGCACGATTCTTGCGACCCTGTTGGCTATTTGCCATGAAGCGCTTGATTGTTCAGTGATCACGCTTCAAAAGTTTGGCAATTTCAAGACTGCTGCATCTCTCTGCAAGACATCTCACAATCTGTGACTTTTCAGAGTCCGTCAAATCTCTCTGCTGACCCATTTTGCCAAAGTAAAGAAAGTTGCCTTATAATTAAGCACACCTTATATAGGGTGATGATGTCATTAGACCACACCGTTCCTCATTACAGAGATGCAAATCACCTGATTTACATAATTGGCAGCTGGCTTTCAAGCCTATACAGCTTGGAGTAGGACAGACAACATGTATAAAAAGGATGGTGTGAGCAAAATACTCATTTGCCTAATAATTCTGCACACATTGTATATATCCACAGCTCCTCTCTGTAGTCACACGCTCTGTGTATGCTATATATCCACAGCCCCTCTCTGTAGTCACACGCTCTGTATATACTATTTATTCACAGCTAGTCTCTGTAGTCACACGCTCTGTATATACTATATATCCACAGCTCCTCTGTAGTCACACGCTCTGTATATACTATATATCCACAGCTCCTCTGTAGTCACACGCTCTGTATATACTATATATCCACAGCTCCTCTCTGTAGTCACACGCTCTGTATATACTATATATCCACAGCTCCTCTGTAGTCACACGCTCTGTATATACTATATATCCACAGCTCCTCTCTGTAGTCACACACTCTGTGTATGGTATATATCCACAGCCCCTCTCTGTAGTCACATGCTCTGTATATACTATTTATTCACAGCTACTCTCTGTAGTCACACGCTCTGTATATACTATATATCCACAGCTCCTCTGTAGTCACACGCTCTGTATATACAATATATCCACAGCTCCTCTCTGTAGTCACACGCTCTGTGTATGGTATATATCCAGAGCCCTCTCTGTAGTCACACGGTCTGTATATACTATATATCCACAGCTCCTCTCTGTAGTCACACGCTCTGTATATACTATATTTCACAGCTCTTCTCTGTAGTCACATACTCTGAATATACTATATTTCCACAGCTCCTCTCTGTAGTCACACGCTCTGTATATACTATATATCCACAGCCCCTCTCTGTACTCACACGCTCTGTATATACTATATATCCACAGCCCCTCTCTGTAGTCTCACACTCTGTATATACTATATATCCACAGCCCGTCTCTGTAGTCACACGCTCTGTATATACTATATATCCACAGCTCCCCTCTGTTGTCACATGCTCTGTATATACTATTTATTCACAGCTACTCTCTGTAGTCACACGCTCTGTATATACTATATATCCACAGCTCCTCTCTGTAGTCACACGCTCTGTATATACTATATATCCACAGCTCATCTCTGTAGTCACACGCTCTGTATATACTATATATCCACAGCTCCTCTCTGTAGTCACACGCTCTGTATATACTATATATCCACAGCTCATCTCTGTAGTCACACGCTCTGTATATACTATATATCCAGAGCTCCTCTGTAGTTACACGCTTTGTATATACTATATATACACAGCTCTGTTGTGAATAGGCTGGAAATGAGTTCTGAGCAGTAGCTCCCTCTGGTGGTTACAAACGGTACTGGACTGTCCAGTGAAGATTGTGAGGATTGGGAATCAGGTGTTACTGACTGGTCTTATATAAGGGAGTCACCTTCCCATCAGGGTTGCCGGTGATCAATTGTTCTGGTCTCAATCCTTGATTCCTGTTTCCTTGGTAGCCTGGTGTGTCGTGTCTGTATCTCCTGCTAACAGATAAGACATTTTCTTCTTTTTGTTTTTGTGCTTGATTTTTGCATTTTGTCCTGCACTTCTGTGGGGGCCTTCAGTGTCCCCTCTGGGGACTTTTGCCTCTCAGTTTAGTTCAGCCACTGTTGTTTGTACATTTGCTTTTTCCAGTTTTTTCAGTGGCTGCTGTTTTGTTTTTGGTTACACCAGAGAACTAATTTAGGTGGTAGAGATCGTGTGATCTCAGGTGTTTTTGAAATTAGTAGAGTTGGTGTTTTTTCAGGGTTTTCTGGGATTGTAGTAAGTACCCTTCCTATCCTTTTCTATTTAGTAAGTTTGGGCCCAACGTTTGCTCATACTATTTTCTGTCTTGTGTCAGTATTTCTTCTTGTCTAACCGCCATTACATGTTTGGGGGCTTTCTATGTTCTTTGGGGATCTGCTCCGGGGCAGATAGCTTTCCTATTTCTATCTTTAGGTGTAGTTAGTTTCTCAGGCTGTGACGAGGCGTCTAGGACCAACGTAGGAACGCTCCACGGCTGCCTCTAGTTGTGGTGGTTAGTCAGGGTACTGCAATCTCATAGTTTCCAACTGCTCTGGTGTATTTCCTTTTTTGCCTGCTCTCCTCAGTTACCAAATCATAACAGTATCACCGGCCTAAACTGAAAATTATATGGTACTCACAGAAGGGAAAAATATTGTGAAAGAAAAAAGTTGTCAGAGTTGTCAGAGATTTTTTTTTTTCTGTTTGTTGCATTTTTTTTTTTTCTTTCTGTATCTCTGGGTGCTGAGGAGGATATATATATATTTTTTTTTCCTCAATGGAGTTTGCACAGTTGTCTGGCCGTGTGGATCAGCTTGCCACTGAAGTTCGGAGTATTGCTACCTATCTTGCTAGGTTGCCTGTTGTGGAACTAGGATTCCCATGCCAGATTTGTTTTTAGGGGATCGAGCTAAGTTTCTGAATTTCAAAAATAACTGTAAATTGTTTTTTGCCTTAAAATCTAAGTCCTCAGGGAACGCAGCGCAGCAGGTTCAAATTATCATCTCTCTCCTGCGCGGCGATCCTCAGGATTGGGCTTTTTCCCTGATACCTGGGGATCCTGTTTTGAGTGATGTTGATGCATTTTTTCAGGCTTTGGGGTTATTGTACGATGAGCCTAGTGTCACTGATCAAGCTGAAAAAGCCTTGTTGGCATTAAATCAGGGGCTTGAGGATGCTGAGTTATACTGTCAGAGATTCCGTAGGTGGGCAGTCCTGACCAAGTGGAATGACGACACTTTGGCAGCTCTTTTTCGGAAGGGACTGTCAGATAATGTAAAGGATGTTATGGTGGGATTCCCTGTTCCCTCTGGTCTCAATGATTCTATGTCATTAGCGATTCAAATTGACAGACGTTTGCGTGAGCGGAGAAGTATGCGTGGAATGGTGTTGCCTTGTGAGCCAGCTGCTGAGCCCATGCAGTGTGATGGAGTGGTTTCTGGGGCACAGCGTCATGAATTTCGAAAGCGCAATGGGTTATGTTTCTACTGTGGTGATGCCTCTCATGCTATTTCTGTCTGCCCTAAGCGGGGAACACGTTTTGCTCGCTCAGTTGTCTTGGGTAGTGTTCAGACTAAGTTTTTTTAACTGTTACACTGATATGCTCTCTGTCCTCATTTTCTGCTCAGGCTTTCGTTGATTCTGGAGCAGCTATTAACCTGATGGATTTTGATTTCGCTAAACGTTGTGGGTTTCCCTTGATACCCCTACGGAAGTCTATTCCCTACTGGGGATCGATTGTACCCTTTGGCTGAGAATAAACCTCAGTTTTCTACTCAGGTGATAATGAGGGTAGAACCTGATCATCAGGAGAGTTGCACATTTTTGGTTCTGTATAATCTGCATGACATTATCGTACTGGGTTTCCCTTGGTTACAGTCTCATAATCCTGTTTTGGATTGGAAATCTGTGTCTGTTACCAGTTGGGGCTGTCAATGTGTTAATACCAACACTCCTGTTTTTTCTGCCTCCCCCCAGGCTCAGGATGTTCCTGACTTTTTGATTGATTTTTCTGATGTGTTTAGCGAAAGTAAATCTGCATCCTTACCTCCCCATAGGAGCTATGACTGCGCTATTGAATTAGTGCCTGGTAGTAAATTCCCTAAAGGTCGCCTTTTTAACTTGTCTGTACCTGAACATGACGCTATGCGGTCTTATATCAAGGAGTCATTGGAGAAGGGTCATATCAGACCATCCTCTTCACCCTTAGGTGCCGGTTTTTTCTTTGTGGCCAAAAAGGATGGTTCATTAAGGCCGTGTATTGATTATCGTCTTTTGAACAATATTACTGTGAAATATCAATACCCGTTACCCTTGATCTCTGATCTGTTTTCCAGGGTGAAAAACGCTACTTGGTTTACCAAGCTTGACCTCAGGGGGGCATATAACCTTATTCGCATTAAGCACGGGGATGAATGGAAGACGGCATTTAATACCCCTGAAGGGCATTTTGAGTACCTTGTGATGCCCTTTGGGCTCACTAATGCTCCTTCTGTCTTCCAGTCCTTCATGAATGACATTTTCAGGGATTTTGTGGATAAATTTCTGATTGTTTATTTGGATGATTTCTTGATTTTTTCCAATGACTGGGACTCTCATGTGAAACATGTTCGAACTGTATTCCAGATTTTGAGAGAGAATGCTCTGTATGTGAAGGGATCAAAGTGTCTTTTTGGCGTTCAGAGGATCTCATTTCTGGGTTTCATTTTGTCCCCATCTGTTATTGAAATGGACCCGGTCAAAGTTCAGGCTATCTGTGACTGGGTCCAACCTACTTCTTTAAAGGCTATTCAAAGATTCTTTGGTTTTGCCAATTTTTATCATAAATTTATTGGTAATTTCTCTGTTATTGTTAAACCATTAACTGATTTGACCAAAAAGGGTTCTAATGTGGTGAATTGGCCTCCTGAGGCAGTCTCTGCATTTCAGGAACTTAAGCAGAGATTCACTTCTGCTCCTGTTCTACGGCAGCCTGATGTTTCTCTACCATTTCAGGTGGAGGTTGATGCCTCTGAAATTGGGGCAGGTGCCGTTTTGTCCCAAAGAGATCCAGAGACCTCTAAAAGTAACCCTTGTGCCTTTTTCTCTCGAAAATTTTCTCCCACTGAACGTAATTATGACGTGGGTAATCGGGAGTTATTAGCCATGAAGTGGGCTTTTGAAGAGTGGAGACATTGGCTGGAGGGAGCCAAACATCAGGTGGTGGTCCTTACTGACCATAAGAATCTAGTTTATCTGGAATCTGCCAAGCGACTTAATCCTAGACAGGCCAGGTGGGCCTTGTTTTTCACACGTTTTAATTTTGTGGTTTCATTTCTTCCTGGCACTAAAAATGTTAAGGCGGATGCCCTCTCGAGGAGTTTCCTGGCGGACTCTCCTGAGTTATCTGATCCTTCTGTTATTTTGAAAGAGGGTGTAGTTCTTTCCGCCATCTCGCCCAATTTGAGACTGGCTCTGGAGGGTTGCCAGGAAGATAAGCCCGAGCGCTGCCCTGTTGGGAAATTGTTTGTCCCGGACCAGTGGAAAAAGAGTGTAATGTCTGAGATTCATTGTTCCGCGTTGGCCGGTCATCCCGGAATTTTTGGTACCAGGGACTTGGTTGGTTGGTCCTTTTGGTGGCCTACCTTGTCTCGTGATGTCAGGGAGTTTGTGCAGTCCTGCGGGACTTGCTCTTGCTCCAATCCTTGCTCTCGTTCTAGTGGTTTGTTGATGCCATTACCTGTGCCCAAGAGACCATGGACCCATATCTCTATGGATTTCATTTCCGACCTCCCTGTTTCTCAGAGAATGACTGTCATCTGGGTGATTTGCGATAGGTTTTCCAAGATGATACATCTTGTGCCATTACCTAAGTTGCCTTCCTCCTCTGAATTGGTGCCTTTGTTCCTTCAGCACGTGGTTCGTTTACACGGCATTCCTGAGAACATTGTGTCTGACAGAGGAGTCCAGTTTGTTTCCAGATTTTGGAGGACCTTTTGTTCTAAAATTGGTGTTCAATTGTCTTTCTCCTCGGCGTTTCATCCTCAGACCAATGGTCAAACTGAGAGAACAAACCAGACATTGGAGACTTATCTAAGATGCTTTGTGTCTGCTGATCAGGATGACTGGGTCTCTTTTTTGCCTTTGGCTGAGTTTGCTCTTAATAATAGGGCTAGCTCTGCCACTTTGATGTCTCCATTTTTCTGTAATTCTGGGTTTCACCCTCGATTTTCTTCTGGACAGACGGAGGCTTCTGTCTGCCCGGGTGTTGACTCTGTTGTGGAGCGTATGCAACAGATTTGGGACCAGGTAGTGGAGAGGTTGTCCCTCTCTCAGGAGAGGGCCCAGCGGTTTGCTAACCGGCATAGGACTGATGGTCCTCGGTTTAAAGTGGGGGACTTGGTCTGGTTGTCCTCAAGAAATATTCCTATGAGAGTGGCATCTCCTAAATTTAAGCCTAGGTTCATTGGACCTTATAAGATCATGGAGATTCTTAACCCTGTTTCTTTTCGTTTGCTTCTTCCAGGGACATTTAAGATCCATAACGTGTTCCACAAGTCCTTGTTGAAGAGGTTTGTTGAGCCAGTGGTTCCTACTACTGTGCCTCCTGACCCTGTTTTGGTTGAGGGCAATCTGGAGTATGTGGTTGAGAAAATATTGAATTCTCGTTTTTCTAGACGGAAACTCCAGTATTTGGTTAAATGGAGAGGTTATGGTCAGGAAGACAATTCTTGGGTGTTTGCTTCGGACATCCATGCTAGGAGACTCATCCGTGCGTATCATAGAACTCATCCTGACCAACCTGGTTGCTCAAATGAGGGTTCGGTGACCCCTCCTCAAGGGGGGGGGTACTGTTGTGAATAGGCTGGAAATGAGTTCTGAGCAGAAGCTCCCTCTGGTGGTTACAAACGGTACTGGACTGTCCAGTGAAGATTGTGAGGATTGGGAATCAGGTGTTACTGATTGGTCTTATATAAGGGAGTCACCTTCCCATCAGGGTTGCCGGTGATCAATTGTTCTGGTCTCAATCCTTGATTCCTGTTTCCTTGGCAGGCTGCTGTGTCGTGTCTGTATCTCCTGCTAACAGATAAGACATTTTCTTCTTTTTGTTTTTGTGCTTGATTTTTGCATTTTGTCCTGCACTTCTGTGGGGGCCTTCAGGGTCCCCTCTGGGGGCTTTTGCCTCTCAGTTCAGTTCAGCCACTGTTGTTTGTACATTTGCTTTTTCCAGTTTTTTCAGTGGCTGCTGTTTTGTTTTTGGTTACACCAGAGAACTAATTTAGGTGGTAGAGGTCGTGTGATCTCAGGTGTTTTTGAAATTAGTAGAGTTGGTGCTTTTCAGGGTTTTTTGGGATTGCAGTAAGTGCCCTTCCTATCCTTTTCTATTTAGTAAGTTTGGGCCCTAACATTTGCTCATACTATTTTCTGTCTGTGTCAGTATTTCTTCTTGTCTAACCGCCATTACATGTTTGGGGGCTTTCTATGTTCTTTGGGGATCTGCTCCGGGGCAGATAGCTTTCCTCTTTCTATCTTTAGGTGTAGTTAGTTTCTCAGGCTGTGACGAGGCGTCTAGGACCAACGTAGGAACACTCCACGGCTGCCTCTAGTTGTGGTGGTTAGTCAGGGTACTGCAATCTCATAGTTTCCAACTGCTCTGGTGTATTTCCTTTTTTGCCTGCTCTCCTCAGTTACCAAATCATAACACAGCTCCTCTCTGTAGTCACACGCTCTGTATATACTATATATCCACAGCTCCTCTCTGTAGTCACGCGCTCTGTATATACTATATATCCACAGCCCCTCTCTGTAGTCACATGCTCTGTATATACTATATGTATATACTATATATCCACAGCTCTTCTCTGTAGTCACATACTCTGTATATACTATATATCCACAGCTCTCTGTAGTCACACAATCTGTATATACTATATGTATATACTATATATCCACAGCTCCCCTCTGTTGTCACACGCTCTGTATATACTATATATCCACAGCCCCTCTCTGTAGTCACATGCTCTGTATATACTATATGTATATACTATATATTCACAGCTCTTCTCTGTAGTCACATACTCTGTATATACTATATATCCACAGCTCTCTGTAGTCACACAATCTGTATATACTATATGTATATACTATATATCCACAGCTCTTCTCTGTTGTCACATGCTCTGTATATACTTTATATCCACAGCTCCTCTGTAGTCACACACTCTGTATATAATATATATCCACAGCTCCTCTGTAGTCACACTCTCTGTATATAATATATATCCACAGCTCCTCTCTGTAGTCACACAGTCTGCATAGACTTTATATCCACAGCTCCTCTGTAGTCACACGCTCTGTATATAATATATATCCACAGCTCCTCTCTAGTCACACGCTCTGTATATGCTTTATATCCACAGCTCCTCTCTAGTCACACGCTCTGTATATAATATATATCCACAGCTCCTGTAGTCACACGCTCTGTATATAATATATATCCACAGCTCCTCTCTGTAGTCACACAGTCTGCATAGACTTTATATCCACAGCTCCTCTGTAGTCACACGCTCTGTATATACTATATGTATATACTATATATTCACAGCTCTTCTCTGTAGTCACATACTCTGAATATACTATATATCCACAGCTCCTCTCTGTAGTCACACGCTCTGTATATACTATATATCCACAGCCCTCTCTGTAGTCACACGCTCTGTATATACTATATATCCACAGCCCCTCTCTAATCACACACTCTGTATATAATATATGTCCACAGCTCCTCTGTAGTCACACGTTCTGTATATACTATATATCCACAGCCCTCTCTGTAGTCACACGCTCTGTATATACTATATATCCACAGCTCCTCTCTGTAGTCACACAGTCTGCATAGACTTTATATCCACAGCTCCTCTGTAGTCACACGCTCTGTATATACTATATATCCACAGCTCCTCTCTAGTCACACACTCTGTATATAATATATATCCACAGCTCCTCTGTAGTCACACTTTCTGTATATAATATATATCCACAGCTCCTCTGTAGTCACACGCTCTGTATATTCTTTATATCCACAGCTCCTCTGTAGTCACACGCTCTGTATATACTATATATCCACAGCTCCTCTCTAGTCACACACTCTGTATATAATATATATCCACAGCTCCTCTCTGTAGTCACATGTTCTGTATATACTTTATATCCACAGCTCCTCTGTAGTCACACGTTCTGTATATAATATATATCCACAGCTCCTCTGTAGTCACACGCTCTGTATATTCTTTATATCCACAGCTCCTCTCTGTAGTCACATGCTCTGTATATACTATATATCCACAGCTCCTCTCTGTAGTCACACGCTCTGTATATTCTTTATATCCACAGCTCCTCTCTGTAGTCACACGCTCTGTATATACTATATATCCACAGCTCCTCTCTAGTCACACACTCTGTATATAATATATATCCACAGCTCCTCTGTAGTCACACGTTCTGTATATAATATATATCCACAGCTCCTCTGTAGTCACACGCTCTGTATATTCTTTATATCCACAGCTCCTCTCTGTAGTCACATGCTCTGTATATACTATATATCCACAGCTCCTCTGTAGTCACACGCTCTGTATATTCTTTATATCCACAGCTCCTCTCTGTAGTCACACGCTCTGTATACTATATATCCACAGCTCCTCTCTGTAGTCACATGCTCTGTATATACTATATATCCACAACTCCTTTCTGTAGTCACACACTCTGTATATACTATATATCCACAGCTCCCCTCTGTAGTCACACGCTCTGTATATACTATACAGTGCCTACAAGTAGTATTCAACCCCCTGCAGATTTAGCTGGTTTGATAAGATGCAAATAAGTTAGAGCCTTCAAACTGCAAACGAGAGTAGGATTTATTAACAGAAGCATAAATCTTACAAACCAAAAAGTTATGTTGCTCAGTTGAATTTTAATAAATTTTAAACATAAAAGTGTGGGTCAATTATTATACAACCCCTATGTTTAATATTTCGTGGAATAACCCTTGTTTGCAATTACAGCTAATAATCGTCTTTTATAAGACCTGATCAGGCCGGCACAGGTCTGTGGAGTTATCTTGGCCCACTCCTCTATGCAGATCTTCTCCAAGTTATCTAGGTTCTTTGGGTGTCTCATGTGGACTTTAATCTTGAGCTCCTTTCACAAGTTTTCAATTGGGTTAAGGTCAGGAGACTGACTAGGCCACTCCAACACCTTGACTTTTTCCCTCTTGAACCAGGCCTTGGTTTTCTTGGCTGTGTGCTTTGGGTCGTTGTCTTGTTGGAAGATGAAATTACGACCCATCTTAAGATCCTTGATGGAGGAGCGTAGGTTCCTGGCCAAAATCTCCAGGTAGGCCGTGCTATCCATCCTCCCATGGATGCGGACCAGATGGCCAGGCCCCTTGGCTGAGAAACAGCCCCACAGCATGATGCTGCCACCACCATGCTTGACTGTAGGGATGGTATTCTTGGGGTCGTATGCAGTGCCATCCAGTCTCCAAACGTCACGTGTGTGGTTGGCACCAAAGATCTCGATCTTGGTCTCATCAGACCATAGAACCTTGAACCAGTCTGTCTCAGAGTCCTCCAAGTGATCATGAGCAAACTGTAGACGAGCCTTGACATGACGCTTTGAAAGTAAAGGTACCTTACGGGCTCGTCTGGAACGGAGACCATTGCGGTGGAGTACGTTACTTATGGTATTAACTGAAACCAATGTCCCCACTGCCATGAGATCTTCCCGGAGCTCCTTCCTTGTTGTCCTTGGGTTAGCCTTGACTCTTCGGACAAGCCTGGCCTCGGCACGGGAGGAAACTTTCAAAGGCTGTCCAGGCCGTGGAAGGCTAACAGTAGTTCCATAAGCCTTCCACTTACGGATGATGCTCCCAACAGTGGAGGCAGGTAGGCCTAACTCCTTGGAAAGGGTTTTGTACCCCTTGCCAGCCTTGTGACCCTCCACGATCTTGTCTCTGATGGCCTTGGAATGCTCCTTTGTCTTTCCCATGTTGACCATGTATAAGTGCTGTTCACAAGTTTGGGGAGGGTCTTAAATAGTCAGAAAAGGCTGGCAAAAGAGATCATTGATCCACACATGTGAAGATCATTATTCTTGGTGCCTGAACTACTTCTTAAAACTTTAGGGGGACCAAACAGAATTCTTGTGGTTTGAGGGGTTGAATAATAAATGACACTCTGAATTAACTTTTAACGTTTTTAAAAAAAAAAAAAAAATTTAAAAAATTTTTTTTTGCTGCAGTGCATTTCCCACTTCCAGGCTGATCTACAGTACAAATGTCACAATGCCAAGTTAATTCCGCATGTGTCAACCAGCTAAATCTGCAGAGGGTTGAATACTACTTGTAGGCACTGTATATCCACAGCTCCTTTCTGTAGTCACACACTCTGTATATAATATATATCCACAGCTCCCCTCTGTAGTCACATGCTCTGTGTATACTTTATATCCACAGCTCCTCTCTGTAGTCACACGCTCTGTATATACTTTATATCCACAGCTCCTCTCTGTAGTCACACGCTCTGTATATGCTATATATCCACAGCTCCTCTCTGTAGTCACACGCTCTGTATATACTTTATATCCACAGCTCCTTTCTGTAGTCACATGCTCTGTATATACTATATATCCACAGCTCCTCTCTGTAGTCACATGCTCTGTATATACTATATATCCACAACTCCTTTCTGTAGTCACACACTCTGTATATACTATATATCCACAGCTCCCCTCTGTAGTCACACGCTCTGTATATTCTTTATATCCACAGCTCCTCTCTGTAGTCACATGCTCTGTATATACTATGTATCCACAGCTCCTCTCTGTAGTCACATGCTCTGTATAGACTTTATATCCACAGCTCCTCTGTAGTCACACGCTCTGTATATTCTTTATATCCACAGCTCCTCTCTGTAGTCACATGCTCTGTATATACTATATATCCACAGCTCCTCTCTGTAGTCACATGCTCTGTATATACTATATACCCACAGGTCCTCTGTAGTCACACTGTATATAATATATATCCACAGCTCTTCATTAGTCACTCTTGCACATTTTCCCACAGTGGATGTTATGTTTCTGGTTTGTAGTTTTTCTTGGAAAGAGCTAGAGCCTTTTCGATAAATGGCAGGATCTTTTCTTTGCACTAGTTATTCAGGACTGGCCACTAAAGTGTTTGATAACCTTGTTTGGGAGTTTTGATGGAAGTACAGACACAGGAGCTGCACCTTCCTTTTCTTGCCTGTTACTTCTGTCCCACTTCTCACCATCCATGTCCACCGCATGTTCTCAGGATTTTCCAATCATAGAATGGTAGAATTGGAAGGGACCTCCTGGGTCATCTGGTCCAACCCCCTGCTCAAAGCAGGATTCACTAAATCATCCCAGACAGATGTCTGTCCAGCCTCTGAAGACTTCTATTGAAGGAGAACTCACCACCTCTCGTGGCAGCCTGTTCCACTCATTGATCACTCTAAAGGCACTGCCACACTTAGCGATGGCACTAGCGATCACGACAACGACTTAACCTGGCGAGATCGCTAATGCGATCTCTATGTGATCGCTAGTTAGATTCCAAACACAACTCATCAGCGATCTGTGATTCCAAACACATCTCATCAGCGATCTGTATAACGACCTCTGCAGTCGTTGGGAAAAACCTAGTCCTACCTGCGATGCTGGTGAAGTCGTTCATAAAGGGTGTCACACTCAGCGATTCAGGCTCACCAGCGGGACACCAACTACCAAAAAACGGCTCAGAACGTTCATAAGCGATCAGCGACATCTCAGCAGAGGTGTAAGGTTCTTTGTACATGTTCTTGAAACTCAGTTTTCCGTCAGCCATTTTGCTTTCTGTCTTGCTGCAGCTATCTTGCCCTCAGTCAATATGGAGTTTTCAGCTTTCATGTTCCCGCCCTGATTCTCTCCCTCTTGCTTCTTAAGCAGCCACAGCTGAGCAATCAGTGCTTCAGAATCTAGCCTGCAGTGAACCTGTGACCTGACTCCTGGAAGCCTTGGACTATGTACTCCAGCTATTCCTACTGAGGAACTCTGAACACTTGTGGACTCTGGAACCCTGCTCTTTGAAAGATCCACGTTTGCATGGACTTACGGTAACAGAGAAGAAGATCCTGAACCTGTTGTGGAGAGTGATTGCTGAGCTTAAGTTACTCTGGCCTGCTGTGTCTCCTGCTTCTGTATCTGCAAACTGTGTGACTATTTTTGCCACTTGTATGAAGTAATACAAGACCTTCTATATCAAACCTGTGTCTCATGTATTTTCATCGCACCCAAGCACAAGACGCTATATGAACTGTACTACATACATTACAAGATTCTGAAGCCAAAACGTTAGTGTCTGCTGGGTCTGGGAAGGCTGTGTCTGTTGTAACTGTGGATATCAGACGTCCACTTGTACTTTCTGTGATGACAGTGGTTGTGACTTCTCACAACCATTCCAGGTGAGCAATTCCCTTAAGTTTTTTTTTTCTGCAGTGTTACCACAGGTAAACACTATTGTTTTTTTTTCTCTTCCCTCTTTTGTGTCTGCTGTAACTGTGGATATCAGACGTCCAGTTGTACTTTCTGTGATGACAGTGGTTGTGACTTCTCACAACCATTCCAGGTGAGCAGTTCCCTTAATTTTTTTTTTCTCTTTGCAGTGTTACCACAGGTAAACACGATTGTTTTTTTTTTTTTTTTTTCTTTTCTCCTCTCCTTCCAGTACTCCAGTCTTAAAAGATCTGGAAAATGGAGGCCCGCATAAAGGAACTTTGCGGAGTGACTGATAATATCCTTGCAGATTTACAGACTATAAAAACCCGTTTTACAAACCTACAGGACCTCACTAATCACAATTTGCAAGTGTTTGGACAGACTGCCCAGGATTTGCGAGCCAGGATTTAGGTTCTAGAGGAGCGAGTCCAGGCTCCTGCCGTAGCCCCAAGTTCTGGGATTCCCAAGTTGCCCCTTTTCGTTTTGGCGGTGAACGTGAAAAATTCAGGGGATTTATTAACCAATGCAATCTGTTTTTTTCTGCACATGCTTCACAATTTCCCACTGAACGATCTAAAGTGCTTACTATAATTATGTTACTTACCAACAAGGCTTTGATGTGGGCAAACCCTCTGATTGAGACTGAGGATGAATGTTTGGATCATCTTGATGCTTTCATTTCAGCCATGGGGCAGGTGTTTGATGACCCCAATCGAGGTGCAACAGCTGAAGCAGCCATGTTAACTTTGCGCCAAGGTAAGCACTCGGTAGCCGAATATGCCTTGGATTTCAGGAGATGGGCCCTTGATACCACCTGGGACAGTTCCGCCAAAAAATCTATTTTTCGAAAGGGGTTGTCTCCACTAATTAAGGATGAACTTGCTCGTGCCGACCCTCCCACTGCGTTAGGTGACTTTATTAACTACTGCATCCGTATTGATGCTCGCCTGACTGAACGCAGGCAAGAGAGATGGTTCGAAAGCAATCGCACTAACCTTTTCCTACCTTCCTCCCCAGCTAAGGAACCTTTGAGTAGGATCACACGGGAACCTGAACCTGAACCCATGCAGGTAGACTCTTTACAAAGACGGGTTAGTGATGCACGCAAGGAACATCATTTTAAGGAAAATCTATGTTTCTATTGTGGTAAGTCAGGGCACTTCATTATAAACTGCCCCAGCCGTTCTCGTAAGACTACTGCAGCACTCATTCACTGTGAGTGTTGCGAGAGGAGATCTGTCAGGTCCGAGCCTCAGGCTCCAGAGAGATCTGCAGCAACAGATCTTGATTTCTCGGACTTAAACTCCGTTACTTCTGAGGACGATGACTGTGTAAACGCTGCAATTTTTCAAGTTTCCTCAGCGGTGTCCCAGCTGAGTTGTAGGAAAAACAATTCTCATTGCTTCCTTTCCATCAAACTCTGGGTTAACTCAGTCTGGGTGTCTAGCTCTGCTATGATCGACTCAGGGGCAAGTGGGAATTTTATGGATGTCTCCTTTGCTCTGAAACAGGGGATACGTTCAGTGAAGAAGGCTACTCCAGTACAGATGGAAACTGTGGATGGCTCCCTGCTGACCTCTGGACCAGTGGATCAGGAAACGGAGCCTTTAAGGGTCCTTATGGGTAAAGATCATCAAGAGAAACTGTCCTTTATGCTTATCTCTTCTCCCCACTTTCCCATTATTCTAGGGCTACCATGGCTGCAGGCTCAGAACCCTACCATTAACTGGGAGACCAAGGAATTACACTTTCCAGAGAAACAGATGAGTCCAGAAGTTTCAGCTTGCTCTGTTCCTAAAGGAACCATGTCAGTCCCTGAACTACCAGCTGTATACCAGGACTATGTGGATTTATGTGACAAGAAGAACGCTGACCAGCTTCCCCCTCACCGTCCATATGATTGTCCAATTGAATTATTGCCTGGAGCAGAGATACCTTTTGGTAAGATCTACCCCCTGGCGGGGCCTGAGCTAAAGGCTTTAAAGGATTACATAGACGAAAATCTAGCCAAGGGCTTCATACGCCCCTCTTCATCTCCTGCAGGAGCACCCATCTTCTTTGTGAAGAAGAAAGATGGATCTCTGACACCCTGCGTAGACTATAGGGAACTCAATAAGGTTACTATTAGAAACCGTTATCCATTGCCTTTAATCCCTGAGTTATTGGAGAGAGTGCGGCATGCCAAAATTTTCTCTAAATTGAATCTCCGTGGGGCCTATAACTTGGTCCGTATTAGACCTGGGGATGAATGGAAGACTGCATTCAGGTCACGCTATGGACACTTCGAATATCTAGTTATGCCTTTTGGTCTGAGTACCGCCCCAGCCACTTTCCAACACTTGGTGAATGACATATTCAGGAAACTCCTAGATACATTCGTGGTGATTTATTTGGATGATATTCTAATTTTTTCTAACTCCACAGAGGAACATCATGGACATGTGAGAATGGTCTTGGAACGTCTAAGACAAAACCATCTTTACATCAAACTTGAAAAGTGTGAATTCCATAGGACCGAAATTCAATTTCTGGGGTATGTACTGTCTACACAAGGAATTAGTATGGATGGAAGTAAGACCCAAGCCATCAAGGATTGGCCAAGTCCTAGAAATGTGAAGGAGGTGCAGCGCTTCATCGGGTTTGCCAATTTCTATAGACGTTTCATTAGGAATTTCTCTGAGGTAGTGTCACCTATCACCCAACTTACCCGGAAAGAGTCTAGGTTCTCCTGGACTCCCCAAGCCCAGGAAGCATTTTTCTCGTCTAAAAGATAAATTTACCACCGCACCTATCTTGGTACATTCCAACCCCGAACTTGCCTTCATAATAGAGGTGGATGCTTCAGATTGTGCCGTTGGAGCTATACTCTCTCAGAGAACAGGTGAGAAGAATGTCTTGCATCCCTGTGCCTTCTTTTCCCAGCAGTTGTCTTCGGCTGAGAGGAACTACGATGTGGGCAATAGAGAGTTGTTGGCCATTATTGCCGCCTTCAAAGAATGGAGACACCTTCTTCAGGGAGCTGCACAGCAAATAGTCGTCCTGACAGATCATCGTAACCTTGAATTTATTAGGTCGGCTAAGTGCCTGACTCCTCGCCAGGCTCGCTGGAATCTTTTCTTAAACCAATTTAATTTTGTCATTTCTTATAGACCAGGATCGCGCAATGGAAAGGCTGATGCACTCTCTAGGATTCATTCAGCAGAGAACTGTCCACTTGCTCCTCCTAAGACTATTCTTCCTGACTCTAGATTCCTGGGAGTGATTCATAATCAAGACCTACTTAAGGACATCAAGGAAGCATACCATGCGGATTCCTTGTTGGCACAACCCCCAAGGGACGTAAGTCTTGTCTTTAAGAATGGTGTGTGGATTCAGGGACAACGCCTGTATATTCCTGAAACAGTCAGATTGAGAGTATTGCAACTCATCCACGATTCCAAGATAGCTGGGCATAGAGGAATTCTAAAGACATAGGAATTTCTTTCTCGTTTCTTTTGGTGGCCCACTTGCAGGAAGGATGTTTTAAACTATGTCACTTCATGTGAAGTCTGTGCAAGATGCAAAACACCTCGCTCCTCACCAACTGGTCTGTTACAACCTCTTCCCACCCCGTCCCGCCCGTGGGGATCCATTTCTATGGACTTCATTGTGGAGTTACCAACCTCTCAAGGGAAAAACACCATTCTAGTGGTGGTTGATCGTTTAACAAAGGCAGCTCATTTTATCCCTTGTGTCGGCTTACCCACTGCAAAACAGACATCAGATTTGATGATTAAAGATGTGTTTCGCTTACATGGAGTACCGGATGAGGTTATTTCGGATCGAGGGGTGCAATTCACTTCAAGGTTTTGGCAAAATTTCTGTGCAGCATTGGACATTAAAGTAAACCTTTCTTCTGCTTTTCATCCCCAGACTAATGGACAGACCGAACGAACCAATCAAACTCTGGAGCAGTATCTCCGCTGTTTTATCTGCCACCTACAGGATGATTGGGTGGATCTACTTCCATTGGCTGAGTTCTCTTATAACAACTCTCAGAGCGCCTCCACTAAGCAGTCTCCTTTTTACTCCAATCTAGGAGCGCCTCCACTAAGCAGTCTCCTTTTTACTCCAATCTAGGTTATCATCCTAACATTCTTCCACGATTTCCCATAGAAACGCCTTTACCAGCAGTGGCCGAAAGAATCACGTCTTTACAGAAGAATATGGATCTTCTAAAGGAGAATCTGGAATTGGCTCAGGAAAGGTACAAGAAAGCAGCAGATAAATTTCGTAAACCTGCACCAGCTTTCAAGGTAGGAGACCTGGTCTGGCTGTCAACCAGAAATCTTAAGTTAAGGATTCCATCGTCTAAGTTGGGACATAAGTACATTGGACCCTATAAAATCAGTAAAATTATAAGTGCCGTTGCTTGTCGTCTTCAATTGCCTAGAACTATGAGAATCCACCCTGTCTTTCATGTATCCCTACTAAAGGCTGCAACACCCAATACGTTTCCTGGACGTTCTTCTCCTTGCCCTGACCCAGTGCTAGTCGATGGTCAGGAAGAATTTGTGGTGGAAAGAATTCTAGATTCCAGGTTATACAGAAATCAGTTACAATATTTGATTAAATGGCAGGGCTACCCAGTGGAGGACAACTCATGGGAACCAGTCAATAACGTTAATGCTCCTCGTTTGCTCCGCCAGTTTCATCAGAGGTACCCAGACAAGCCTGGTCTGAGGCCATCCAGAGGTTGTCCCTAAGGGGGGAGTAATGTAAGGTTCCTTGTACATGTTCTTGAAACTCAGTTTTCCGTCAGCCATTTTGCTTTCTGTCTTGCTGCAGCTATCTTGCCCTCAGTCAATATGGAGTTTTCAGCTTTCATGTTCCCGCCCTGATTCTCTCCCTCTTGCTTCTTAAGCAGCCACAGCTGAGCAATCAGTGCTTCAGAATCTAGCCTGCAGTGAACCTGTGACCTGACTCCTGTAAGCCTTGGACCTTGTACTCCAGCTATTCCTACTGAGGAACTCTGAACACTTGTGGACTCTGGAACCCTGCTCTTTGAAAGATCCACGTTTGCATGGACTTACGGTAACAGAGAAGAAGATCCTGAACCTGTTGTGGAGAGTGATTGCTGAGCTTAAGTTACTCTGGCCTGCTGTGTCTCCTGCTTCTGTACCTGCAAACTGTGTGACTATTTTTGCCACTTGTATGAAGTAATACAGGACTTTTCTATATCAAACCTGTGTCTCATGTATTTTCATCGCACCCAAGCACAAGACGCTATATGAACTGTACTACATACATTACAAGAGGCCACATCGCTGCTACATGTCACACACAGCTAAGTCGCTAACGAGATCGCTACTACCTCATAAATAGTGACGCAGTAGCGATCTCGTTAGCGATCTCGCTTGCGATCTCGCTTAGTGTGGCATACCCTTAACTGTCAAAGTTTTTTCTAATGTCTAATCTGTCTCCTCCCATTCAGTTTCATCCCATTGCTTCTAGTCTTTCCTTGTGCAAATGAGAATAAAGATGATCCTTCTACAATGTGACAGCCCTTGAGATATTTGTAGACCGCTATTAAGTCTCCTCTCAGTCTTCTTTTTTGCAAGCTAAACATTCCCAAATCCTGCAACCGTTCCTCATAGGACATGGTTTGCAGACCGGACACCATTCTGGTGGCTCTTCTCTGAACTTGTTCCAGTTTGTTGATGTCTTTTTTAAAATGTGGTGCCCAAAACTGGACACAGTATTCCAGATGAGGTCTGACCAAAGAGGAGTAGAGGGCAATAATGACCTCACGTGATCCAGACTGTATGCTTCTGTTGATACATCCTAGAATTGTATTTGCCTTTTTTGCTGCTGCATCACACTGTTGACTCATGTTCAGTCTGTGACCTATTAGTATACCCAAGTCTTTTTCACATGTGCTGTTGCTTAGCCCTATTCCTCCCATTTTGTATATGCTTTTTTCATTTTTATTGCCCAGATGTAGTACTTTGCATTTTTCCCTGTTATTAAACCATTCTGTTACTTGCTGCCCACTGCTCCAGTTTATTTATATCTTTTTGAATCCTCTCTCTCTTTCTCTAGTATTAGCTACCCCTCCTAGCTTTGTGTCATCAGCAAATTTAATCAGTTTACCCTCAATTCCTTCATCTAAATCATTGATAAAGATGTTGAACAATACAGGGCCCAGGACAGAGCCTTGTGGTACCCCACTTGAGACATTCTTCCGACTGGATGTGCAGCCATTTACAACCACTCTTTGGGTCCGATCACTAAGCCAGTTATGAATCCACCTAACAGTTGCCTTGTCCATTCCATACTTAGTCATTTTTTCAATAAGGATTGTGTGAGATACTTTGTCAAATGCTTTGCTGAAGTCCAAGCCTGACATTGAGCTCTTGCATCTCTCCTCTTCCTTTTCTTTCTTTCCTCAGATTTCGGGTCTCCCATACATAGCACCACATATCATGAGGAAGGACCCCCTCATATTGTGATAACCAGGACTTTCCCATCAGCCACTGGGATGATAAGAATATCCGGCGAGCATTCATTCGTAAGGTCAGTGTGGATGGATGACTTCGGCAGGGTGACCACTACTCCTGGGGGTGTGCCGAAAACCTGAGAGATAAGTGATGGTCTCAGTGCCACTGGGGATCTGCTGACAAGTCTGCATCCACAGGACCAGGCTGAAGAGGGGTCTGAACTGTCATCGTTGGTGCTCTATTGGTGATGTCTGGAGACTCTGCTCTATTGGTGATGTCTGGAGTCTCTGATCTATTGGCGATGTCTGGAGCCTCTGATCTATTGGCGATGTCTGGAGCCTCTGCTCTATTGGCGATGTCTGGAGCCTCTGCTCTATTGGCGATGTCTGGAGCTCTGCTCTATTGGCGATGTCTGGAGCCTCTGCTCTATTGGCGATGTCTGGAGACTGCTCTATTGGCGATGCGGGATGCTCTATTGTCTGGAGTCTCTGCTCTATTGGCGATGTCTGGAGTCTCTGCTCTATTGGTGATGTCTGGAGTCTCTGCTCTATTGGTGATGTCTGGAGCCTCTGCTCTATTGGTGATGTTATAATAATTCAGACAAAAGAACTATGCACACAGCGAGTATAATAAAAAATATCAAAAATTTTTATTGAACATTAAGTAAAAACTGGAGAGAGAGAAGAACAGTGGACCCACAATTGGAGTGGAACCACCGGGAAAGCTCAGGGAAAATCACAATACACAGTAATACCAATTTGTTTGGTGCATATAGTAACGATCATAATATAACTGTCATAACTCCATACTAGGGGACTATGTATAAAATCACAAACACCTCAGGAATAGACAGCTATAGACAATAGCTAAGGTAATAGCTTGCAAGTCATATCAGAGTATACAGGTGAAGGTAAATGATCGAAGAAAATGTATATACCTGAGACCCAGTGGTGCCACTCTCCCCAACGCGCGTTTCGGCGCTCAGCCTTCTTCCGGGGGAGTGGCATCATAGGTAACCAAAAGGTATTTATGTGTCAGACAGCCAATAGGAACATTTGAATCAGAATCATGAACATCCTGCTGCAATTATATGGCGCATGACACACTGAGCGAGCCGGATGCGATCATAGCCCAAAGCGTCATCGGACCCGCCCTCCCGCGCCACGAAGCCCCGCCCACACGAAATCATGTGACCGGAACGTCAGGCGCAGAGCAGGGCAGGACCGAGGAGAGACGCGATGAGCGATGAACAACACCCAGGTCCCCAGTGCGCATGCGCACCAACAGGTACTGATTCAAACATGAACCAAGTGGATCACATTAATATTCTTCAGAAAGAGCCACGTAATGTAAAAAGAAAAAACGACAATACACATATGGACACCATACAAAACATAATTAAATACTGGTGAGCCAAAAACGGTCTAATGAACAATATAGCTAATCAAATATATGGATATGATAACATATGACATATAGCATCATACGTAAAATAAGAAAATGAATCATCATGTATATACATAAACCAATATATACATAAAAATTAAGGTGAAAACAAATATACAATGTATGATACCAACACCAATAATTATAACAGTGGTGTACAAATATATTCGACAAAAAATTGCTGAGCAAATGAAGAATACATGTGAATAATATATTATATCATAAGTGAATCATATAAGAAAGAAAAATAATAAAAAGAATAAGTGAATGACGTAGATATTTCTTGAAGAACTTGACGATCCAGACACATACGCCAGAAGATAAAACTTCTCATAGGATTATCATCATCAATAATATAAAAAATACGGATCTAGAAAAATTAAAAAACAATGTAAATGACATGAAAACATAAAAAGATGCCTAAAAAATGAAGATGTGGGTGATCATAGAAATGGCGCAAAACTTAGGGATTCGTTTAGCCCATCAGGGTGAAGGGAGCGGAGTTTCCAAATCCAAAAAGCCTCCTTTTGGGCTAGTAGCCTACCAAGTTGCCTGCCCCGCAGATTAGAAACCACATGGTCAATACCTCTAAATTTCAACACCGATGGATCACAGTTGTGATATTTCTTGAAGTGTCGGGGGATTGTTTTTAAAACATCCAAATTATCATTTTTTTGATCTGGCGTGGTACCCCATCTGAGTTAGAATCTTTTTTTCTTGATTTAAATAGCAACAATTTAAATATTCATTTAACTTATAAATTTGATTTTTTCAAAATTGATTTTCTGGATGTCACTGTGAGGAGAGGCCCGGATGGGGCTCTCCTGACTGACGTTTTCCGAAAGGATACCTCGGTCAATTCTGTCCTACATGCCAGGTCCTCACACCCACCTCATGTGATTATTATTATTATTATTATTATACATTTATATAGCGCCATTTATTCCATGGCGCTTTACATATGAAAAGGGAAAAATATAGACAGATACAATAAACATGTGCTAGACAAGGGACACACAAGTACAGAAGGAGAGAGGACCCTGCCCGCGAGGGCTCACAGTCTACAGGGATGGGTGAGAATACACTAGGAGAGGGTAGAGCTGGTCGTGCGATGGTTCAGTAGACTGAGGATCATTGCAGGTTGTAGGCTTGTCGGAACAGGTGGGTCTTCAGGTTTTTCTTGAAGGTCTCCGTTGTTGGTGAAAGTCTGATGTTTTGCGGCAGGGAGTTCCAGAGTATGGGGGAAGCCCGGGAGAAGTCTTGTATGCGGTTGTGGGAAGAAGAGATGAGGGGGGAGTCGAGAAGGAGATCTTGAGAGGATCGAAGGTTGCGTGTAGGTAGGTAGCGGGAGACCATGTCACAGATGTATGGAGGAGAAAGGTTGTGGATGGCTTTGTATGCCATGGTTAAGGTTTTGAACTGGAGCCTCTGGCAATAGGAAGCCAGTGAAGGGCCTGGCATAGTGGGGAGGCTGGGGAATAGCGGGAAGACAGGTGGATTAGTCGTGCAGCAGAGTGTAGGATGGACTGGAGTGGTGCCAGAGTGCTAGAGGGGAGGCCAGACAGTAGGAGGTTGCAGTAGTCGAGGCGGGAGATGATAAGGGCGTGCACTAGTGTTTTTGTGGTTTCATGGTTGAGGAGTGAGCGTATCCGGGAAATATTTTTGAGTTTGAGGCGGCAGGAGGTGGCGAGGGCTTGGATATGTGGTTTGAAAGAGAGGGCAGAGTCGATGATCACCCCAAGGCACCGAGCATGTGGGACTGGGGAAAGCGAGCAGCCATTGACATTGATGGATAGGCCTGGTGGAGGGGTAGAATGAGGTGGGGGAAAGATGATGAATTCTGTTTTGTCCATGTTCAGTTTGAGAAAGCGAGCAGAAAAGAAGGCTGAGATAGCAGACAGACACTGTGGGATTTTGGTCAGTAGGGAGGTGAGGTCAGGTCCAGATAGGTAGATCTGCGTGTCATCGGCATAGAGGTGATACTGCAAGCCATGGGATTGTATGAGCTGTCCCAGGCCGAAGGTGTAGATGGAGAAGAGTAGGGGTCCTAGGACTGAGCCTTGGGGAACACCGACAGACAGGGGGCGAGGTGAGGAGGTGGTGTGTGAGAGGGAGACACTAAAAGTTCGGTCTGTTAGGTATGATGAGATCCAGGATAGGGCCAAGTCTGTGATGCCAAGAGATGAGAGAATCTGTAGGAGGAGGGAATGGTCTACGGTGTCAAAGGCAGAAGATAGGTCCAGGAGAAGGAGGACAGAGTAGTGTCGCTTGCTCTTGGCGGTTAGTAGGTCGTTGGTGACTTTAGTTAGGGCAGTTTCAGTTGAGTGATGCGGTCGAAAGCCTGATTGTAACCGGTCAAAGAGGGAGCAGGAGGAAAGGTGGGAGGACAGTTCAAGATATACATGCTGTTCCAGTAGTTTTGAGGCGAAGGGGAGAAGAGATATCGGGCGATAGCTAGACGCTGAGGATGGGTCGAGGGAGGGCTTTTTGAGGATCGGGGTGATTGAGGCATGTTTGAAGGATGAAGGAAAGACACCATTTGTAAGTGAAAGGTTGAAGAGGTGTGTGAGAGTAGGGATGAAGACTGTGGCAAGGTTAGGGATGAGGTGGGACGGGAGTGGGTCAAGCGCGCAAGTGGTGAGGTGTGATCTTGACAGGAGAGTGGAGAGCTGATCTTCTGTCATGGTGGTGAAGCTGGTTTTGGAAGAACAGGGCTGAGTGGCTAAGAGGGGCATTGGGGGCTGCGGGCCAAAGCCTTCTCTGATAGTATCAATCTTTTGCTTAAAGAAGGAGGCAAAGTCTTCGGCAGAAATGAGAGGAGAGGGAGGAGGTGCTGTGGGATGGAGTAGAGAATTGAAAGTGTTGAAGAGCTGTTTAGGGTTGTGAGACAGGGAGGATATGAGAGATGCAAAGTAAGTTTGTTTTGCGGCAGAGAGCGTGGACTTGAAGCTGGCAAGGGACTGCTTGTATGCGTTGAAGTGCTCGATGGAGTGGGTTCTCTTCCATCTCCGCTCGGTAACCCTGGAAGCCCGTCTCAGTTCTTTGGTCAGGCTGGTCAGCCATGGCTGCCTGTTGATTGTACGAGTTTTGCTCTGCATGAGGGGGGCGGCCGAATCAAGTGTGGTTTTTATTGTGGTGTTATAAAATGTGGCAGCAGCATCTGTGTCATTAAGTGAGGCTATGTCTGTGAGAGGGAGGAGGGACTCAGAGAGCGATTGTAAATTGAGGTGTTTGAGATTTCTGCGAGGGTGGGTGAGTTTGTGGAGTGGGGGATGCGTACTAACAGAGGAGAGGGAAGAGAATGTCAGTAGGTTGTGGTCAGACAGGGGGAGTGGGGAGTTAGTGAGATTAGTGAGGGAACAGAGACGGGTGAAGATAAGGTCCAGCGTGTGACCGCCTTTGTGAGTGGCCACAGAGGACCATTGAGTGAGGCCAAGGGAAGCTGTGAGCGAAAGAAGTTTAGAGGTTGCCGGGGTGGAAGTGTCAATGGGGATGTTGAAGTCGCCCATAATGATGGTGGGGATGTCAGCAGAGAGGAAATGGAGTAGCCAGGTGGTGAAGTGGTCGAGAAAGGTGGAGATGGCTAGTTCCGGGGGGCGGTAGATGACAGCCAGCTGGAGGTTGGAGGGGGAATAGATGCGGACGGAGTGCACTTCGAACGAGGGAATAGCAGCGGAGGGTGGAATTTGAATAGGGGTAAAGGAGCAGGTATCAGACAGGAGTAAGCCAACTCCTCCACCACGTTTGTTGCTGGGGCGAGGGGTGTGAGAAAGATGAAGTCCGCCATAGGAGAGCGCAGCTGGAGAGGCTGTGTCAGAGGGGGTGAGCCAGGTTTCAGTGATGGCAAGGAAGGAGAGTTTGTTGGTGATAAAGAGGTCGTGGACAAATGACAGTTTATTGCAGACGGAGCGTGCGTTCCATAGTGCTCCGGGTAGGGGGACTGGGGGAGGGGGGTGTGGATGGATAGGTATGAGGTTGACAGGGTTGCAAAAACGTGTGGAAGATCGTGGCAGGGTGTTAGAAATGAGTGTGGGGATGTGATGAGGAGGGCCAGGATTTGGGGATACATCGCCAGCGATGAGGAGTAGCAGACAGAGCGTTAGAAGGTGGGAGCAGGATAAGCCATGGTGTGGCCGTGTGTGTCTTGGTGAAAAGGATTGTATGTGGAGGAACAGTTCTGTGGGAAAGGTGAGATGGCTGGAGAGAATGGAGGGGGAAATGACTAATTCCTTACTAGGTGGGGGGATTACAGGGGATAGGAAGAAAGAAAGGAGGATGGGGGTGAAAGTGATAAGAAAATGAAACATAGTGGTTTTAAATTATGTTACCTTGCAGCCAAATTCCAGTCCAATTCTAGTCTAATTCACAGTAGTGTAATTAGAAATCTGTAATTTGAAATATGGGATTTGAAATATGTGGAGCAGACTAAAGTCTGGAGCAGACCCATTGCACTGACTAAATAATGCAGCTAAGGGCAATCAGGTGTGATTGGGAAGTGGGCTGGGATTGCTCAGGCTCTGTGCCCACTGGTCAATTCCTACGGATCAGAAGGATTTGTTCGTCAAATACGGATTTTGAGGCTCAAGCCAAGGATCTTACCGAACGCTTTGTCAATAGAGGTTATAGCAAAAGATGCATAAAGAGGGCGTATAATAGGGCGAGAAATACGAGAAGGAATGATTTACTCTATTCTTCTCCAAGAGTAAAAGATAGCTCACAAGTGAGATTGGTGTCCCAATACAATATGCAATGGGAGAACATGCGAGGGATCTTGGCCAAATATTGGCCTATATTACTAGCGGACCCAATTTTGAAACAATATTTGACTGATAAACCGAGTATGACTGCGAGAAGATCGCGAAACTTGAGAGACCATTTGGTCAAAAGCTATTTTGTCCCGCAACCACAACCATCTATATTTACCACTAATGTTAGACCAAAATCACAGTGGGGTTGCAAACCATGTGATGGATGCGTGGCATGCCCTAATGTATTACAAACGAAAGAATTTTTTTCATCTGATGGGAAGACATTTGCCATAACCCAGACCATCACTTGCTCAACAACCTTCGTGGTATACCACGCTTCATGCCCCTGTAATCAAATCTATGTGGGTCTTACTACACGGGCTTTTAAAGTCCGTGTACGAGAACACATTCGTGATATAATAGCAGCAGCGAATGAGGATAATTTGGATGTTTTAAAAACAATCCTCCGACACTTCAAGAAATATCACAACTGTGATCCATCGGTGTTGAAATTTAGAGGTATTGACCGTGTGGTTTCTAATCTGCGGGGCAGGCAACTTGGTAGGCTACTAGCCCAAAAGGAGGCTTTTTGGATTTGGAAACTCCGCTCCCTTCACCCTGATGGGCTAAACGAATCCCTAAGTTTTGCGCCATTTCTATGATCACCCACATCTTCATTTTTTAGGCATCTTTTTATGTTTTCATGTCATTTACATTGTTTTTTAATTTTTCTAGATCCGTATTTTTTATATTATTGATGATGATAATCCTATGAGAAGTTTTATCTTCTGGCGTATGTGTCTGGATCGTCAAGTTCTTCAAGAAATATCTACGTCATTCACTTATTCTTTTTATTATTTTTCTTTCTTATATGATTCACTTATGATATAATATATTATTCACATGTATTCTTCATTTGCTCAGCAATTTTTTGTTGAATATATTTGTACACCACTGTTATAATTATTGGTGTTGGTATCATACATTGTATATTTGTTTTCACCTTAATTTTTATGTATATATTGGTTTATGTATATACATGATGATTCATTTTCTTATTTTACGTATGATGCTATATGTCATATGTTATTATATCCATATATTTGACTAGCTATATTGTTCATTAGACCGTTTTTGGCTCACCAGTATTTAATTATGTTTTGTATGGTGTCCATATGTGTATTGTCGTTTTTTCTTTTTACATTACGTGGCTCTTTCTGAAGAATATTAATGTGATCCACTTGGTTCATGTTTGAATCAGTACCTGTTGGTGCGCATGCGCACTGGGGACCTGGGTGTTGTTCATCGCTCATCGCGTCTCTCCTCGGTCCTGCCCTGCTCTGCGTCTGACGTTCCGATCACATGATTTCGTGTGGGCGGGGCTTCGTGACGCGGGCGGGCGGGTCCGATGACGCTTTGGGCTATGATCGCATCCGGCTCGCTCAGTGTGTCATGCGCCATATAATTGCAGCAGGATGTTCATGATTCTGATTCAAATGTTCCTATTGGCTGTCTGACACATAAATACCTTTTGGTTACCTATGATGCCACTCCCCGGAAGAAGGCTGAGCGCCGAAACGCGCGTTGGGGAGAGTGGCACCACTGGGTCTCAGGTATATACATTTTCTTCGATCATTTACCTTCACCTGTATACTCTGATATGACTTGCAAGCTGTTACCTTAGCTATTGTCTATAGCTGTCTATTCCTGAGGTGTTTGTGATTTTATACATAGTCCCCTAGTATGGAGTTATGACAGTTATATTATGATCGTTACTATATGCACCAAACAAATTGGTATTACTGTGTATTGTGATTTTCCTGAGCTTTCCCGGTGGTTCCACTCCAATTGTGGGTCCACTGTTCTTCTCTCTCTCCAGTTTTTACTTAATGTTCAATAAAATTTTTTGATATTTTTTATTATACTCGCTGTGTGCATAGTTCTTTTGTCTGAATTAGTATATCCGTTGTGCATTGAGGCCTTTATTTTTTGCACCTTGATACTATATCACAGACTCTATCTAGTGGTGCTTATTATATATAGGTTGTATCTATTGGTGATGTCTGGAGCCTCTGCTCTATTGGTGATGTTTGGAGTGACTGCTCTATTGGTGATGTTTGGAGTGACTGCTCTATTGGCGTGTCTGGAGTCTCTGCTCTATTGGCGATGTCTGGAGTCTTGCTCTATTGGTGATGTTGGAGTCTCTGCTCTATTGGTGATGTCTGGAGCCTCTGCTCTATTGGTGATGTCTGGAGCCTCTGCTCTATTGGTGATGTTTGGAGTGACTGCTCTATTGGTGATGTCTGTAGACTCTGCTTTATTGGTGATATCTGGAGACCCTGCTCTATTGGTGATGTCTGGAGCCTCTGCTGTATTGGCGATGTCTGGAGACTGCTCTATTGGGGATATCTGGAGACTCTGCTCTATTGGTGAAATCTGGAGACTCTGCTCTATTGACGTTACCTGGAGACTCTGCTCGCGGTGGCGGTGCCTGGCTCCTCTGTTCGCGGTGACTGTGCCTGGACACTCTGCTCGTGGTGACTGTACCTGGACACTCTGCTCGCGGTGACTGTGCCTGGACACTCTGCTCGCGGTGACTGTGCCTGGACACTCTGCTCGCGGTGACTGTGCCTGGACACTCTGCTCGCGGTGACTGTGCCTGGACACTCTGCTCGCGGTGACTGTGCCTGGACACTCTGCTCGCGGTGACTGTGCCTGGACACTCTGCTCGCGGTGACTGTGCCTGGACACTCTGCTCGAGGTGACTGTGCCTGGACACTCTGCTCACGGTGACTGTGCCTGGACACTCTGCTCGCGGTTACTGTGCCTGGACACTCTGCTCGCGGTGACTGTGCCTGGACACTCTGCTCGAGGTGACTGTGCCTGGACACTCTGCTCGAGGTGACTGTGCCTGGACACTCTGCTCGAGGTGACTGTGCCTGGACACTCTGTTCGAGGTGACTGTGCCTGGACACTCTGTTCGAGGTGACTGTGCCTGGACACTCTGCTCGAGGTGACTGTGCATGATGACTGTGCATGGACACTCTGCTCGCAGTGACTGTGCCTGGACACTCTGCTCGAGGTGACTGTGCCTGGACACTCTGCTCGCGGTCACTGTGCCTGGACACTCTGCTCGCGGTCACTGTGCCTGGACACTCTGCTTGCGATGACTGTGCCTGGACACTTTGCTCGAGGTGACTGTGCCTGGACACTCTGCTCGCGGTGACTGTGCCTGGACACTCTGCTCGCGATGACTGTGCCTGGACACTTTGCTCGAGGGGACTGTGCCTGGACACTCTGCTTGAGGTGACTGTGCCTGAACACTCTGATCTAGGTGACTGTGCCTGGACACTCTGCTCGAGGTGACTGTGCCTGACTTCTCTGCTCGTGGTCACTATACCTGGACACTCTGCTCGAGGTGACTGTGCCTGGACACTCTGCTCGAGGTGACTGCGCCTGGACACTCTGTTCGCTGTGACTGTGCCTGGACACTCTGTTCGCTGTGACTGTGCCTGGACACTCTGCTCGAGGTGACTGTGCCTGGACACTCTGCTCGAGGTAACTGTGCCTGGACACTCTGCTCGCGGTGACTGTGCCTGGACACTCTGCTCGAGGTGACTGTGCCTGGACACTCTGCTCGAGGTGACTGTGCCTGGACACTTTGCTTGACGTGACTGTGCCTGGCTCTTCTGCTCGAGGTGACTGTGCCTGGACACTCTGCTCGAGGTGACTGCGCCTGGACACTCTGCTTGAGGTGACTGCGCCTGGACTCTCTGCTCGAGGTGACTGTGCCTGGACACTCTGTTCGCTGTGACTGTGCCTGGACACTCTGTTCGCTGTGACTGTGCCTGGACACTCTGCTCGCAGTGACTGTGCCTGGACACTCTGCTCGCAGTGACTGTGCCTGGACACTCTGCTCGCAGTGACTGTGCCTGGACACTCTGCTCGCAGTGACTGTGCCTGGACACTTTGCTTGACGTGACTGTGCCTGGCTCTTCTGCTCGAGGTGACTGTGCCTGCACACTCTGCTCGAGGTGACTGCGCCTGGACACTCTGCTCGAGGTCACTGCGCCTGGACACTCTGCTCGAGGTCACTGCGCCTGGACACTCTGCTCGAGGTGACTGTGCCTGGACACTCTGTTCGCTGTGACTGTGCCTGGACACTCTTCTCGAGGTGACTGTGCCTGGACACTCTTCTCGAGGTGACTGTGCCTGGACACTCTGCTCGAGGTGACTGTGCCTGGACACTCTGCTCGCAGTGACTGTGCCTGGACACTCTGCTCGAGGTGACTGTGCCTGGACACTCTGCTCGAGGTGACTGTGCCTGGACACTCTGCTCGAGGTGACTGTGCCTGGACACTCTGCTCGAGGTGACTTTGCCTGGACACTCTGCTCCAGGTGACTTTGCCTAGCTCCACTGCTCGAGGTGACTGTGCCTGGACACTGTGCTTGAGGTGACTGTGCCTGGCTCTTCTGCTCGAGGTGACCATGCCTGGACACTCTGCTCGAGGTGACTGTGCCTGGACACTCTGCTCGCGGTGACTGTGCCTGGACACTCTGCTCGCGGTCACTGTGCCTGGACACTGCTCGCGGTGACTGTGCCTGGACACTTTTTGCTCGAGGTGACTGTGCCTGGACACTCTGCTTGAGGTGACTGTGCCTGAACACTCTGCTCTAGGTGACTGTGCCTGGACACTCTGCTCGAGGTGACTGTGCCTGACTTCTCTGCTCGCGGTCACTGTGCCTGACTTCTCTGCTCGCGGTCACTATACCTGGACACTCTGCTCGAGGTGACTGTGCCTGGACACTGCTCGCGGTGACTGTGCCTGGACACTTTTTGCTCGAGGTGACTGTGCCTGGACACTCTGCTTGAGGTGACTGTGCCTGAACACTCTGCTCTAGGTGACTGTGCCTGGACACTCTGCTCGAGGTGACTGTGCCTGACTTCTCTGCTCGCGGTCACTGTGCCTGACTTCTCTGCTCGCGGTCACTATACCTGGACACTCTGCTCGAGGTGACTGCGCCTGGACACTCTGCTCGAGGTGACTGCGCCTGGACACTCTGCTCGAGGCGACTGTGCCTGGACACTCTGTTCGCTGTGACTGTGCCTGGACACTCTGTTCGCTATGACTGTGCCTGGACACTCTGCTCGCGGTGACTGTGCCTGGACACTCTGTTCGAGGTGACTGTGCCTGGACACTCTGTTCGTGGTGACTGTGCCTGGACACTCTTCTCGAGGTGACTGTGCCTGGACACTCTTTCGAGGTGACTGTGCCTGGACACTCTTCTCGAGGTGACTGTGCCTGGACACTCTGCTCGAGGTGACTGTGCCTGGACACTCTGCTCGAGGTGACTGTGCCTGGACACTCTTCTCGAGGTGACTGTGCCTGGACACTCTTCTCGAGGTGACTGTGCCTGGACACTCTTCTCGAGGTGACTGTGCGTGGACACTCTTCTCGAGGTGACTGTGCCTGGACACTCTGCTCGCGGTGACTGTGCCTGGCTTCTCTGCTCGCGGTGACTGTGCCTGGACACTGTGCTCGAGGTGACTGTGCCTGGACACTGTGCTCGAGGTGACTGTGCCTGGACACTCTGCTCGCGGTGACTGTGCCTGGACACTCTGCTCGCGGTGACTGTGCCTGGACACTCTTCTCGAGGTGACTGTGCCTGGACACTCTGCTCGAGGTGACTGTGCCTGGACTCTCTGCTCGAGGTGACTGTGCCTGGACACCTTGCTCGAGGTGACTGTGCCTGGACACTCTGCTCGCAGTGACTGTGCCTGGATACTCTGCTCGAGGTGACTGTGCCTGGACACTCTGCTCGAGGTGACTGTGCCTGTACACTGTGCTTGAGGTGACTGTGCCTGGCTCTTCTGCTCGGGGTGACTGTGCCTGGACACTCTGCTCGAGGTGACTGTGCCTGGACACTCTGCTCGAGGTGACCGTGCCTGGACACTCTGCTCGCGGTGACTGTGCCTGACTTCTCTGCTCGAGGTGACTGTGCCTGAACACTCTGCTTGAGGTGACTGTGCCTGGACACTCTGCTCGCGGTGACTGTGCCTGGACACTCTGCTCGCGGTGACTGTGCCTGGACACTCTGCTCGAGGTGACTGTGCCTGGACACTGTGCTCGAGGTGACTGTGCCTGGACACTGTGCTCGAGGTGACTGTGCCTGGACACTGTGCTCGAGGTGACTGTGCCTGGACACTGTGCTCGAGGTGACTGTGCCTGGACACTCTGTTCGCGGTGACTGTGCCTGGACACTCTGCTCGCGGTGACTGTGCCTGGACACTCTTCTCGAGGTGACTGTGCCTGGACACTCTGCTCGAGGTGACTGTGCCTGGACACTCTGCTCGAGGTGACTGTGCCTGGACACTTTGCTCGAGGTGACTGTGCCTGGACACTCTGCTCGTGGTGACTGTGCCTGGATACTCTGCTCGAGGTGACTGTGCCTGGACACTCTGCTCGAGGTGACTGTGCCTGTACACTGTGCTTGAGGTGACTGTGCCTGGCTCTTCTGCTCGGGGTGACTGTGCCTGGACACTCTGCTCGAGGTGACTGTGCCTGGACACTCTGCTCGAGGTGACTGTGCCTGGACACTCTGCTCGAGGTGACCGTGCCTGGACACTCTGCTCGCGGTGACTGTGCCTGACTTCTCTGCTCGAGGTGACTGTGCCTGGACACTCTGCTCGAGGTGACTGTGCCTGGCTCCTCTGTTCGCTGTGACTGTGCCTGGACACTCTGCTCGAGGTGACTGTGCCTGGACACTCTGTTCGAGGTGACTGTGCCTGGACACTCTGCTCGAGGTGACTGTGCCTGGACACTCTGCTCGAGGTGAATGTGCCTGGACACTCTGCTCGAGGTGACTGTGCCTGGACACTCTTCTCGAGGTGACTGTGCCTGGACACTCTTCTCGAGGTGACTGTGCCTGGACACTCTTCTCGAGGTGAGTGTGCCTGGACACTCTCCTCGAGGTGTGTGTGCCTGGACACTCTTCTCGAGGTGAGTGTGCCTGGAAAATCTTCTCGAGGTGAGTGTGCCTGGACACTCTTCTCGAGGTGACTGTGCCTGGACACTCTTCTCGAGGTGACTGTGCCTGGACACTCTTCTCGAGGTGACTGTGCCTGGACTCTCTGCTCGCGGTCACTATGCCTGGACACTCTGCTCGCGGTCACTGTGCCTGGACACTCTGCTCGTGGTCACTGTGCCTGGCTTCTCTGCTCGCGGTGACTGTGCCTGGACACTCTGCTCGAGGTGACTGTGCCTGGACACTCTGCTCGAGGTGACTGTGCCTGGACACTCTGCTCGAGGTGACTGTGCCTGGACACTCTGCTCGCGGTTACTGTGCCTGGACACTCTGCTCGAGGTGACTGTGCCTGGACACTCTGCTCGAGGTGACTGTGCCTGGACACTCTGCTCGAGGTGACTGTGCCTGGACACTCTGCTCGAGGTGACTGTGCCTGGACACTCTGCTCGAGGTGACTGTGCCTGGACACTCTGCTCGAGGTGACTGTGCCTGGACACTCTGCTCGAGGTGACTGTGCCTGGACACTCTGCTCGAGGTGACTGTGCCTGGACACTCTGCTCGAGGTGACTGTGCCTGGACACTCTGCTCGTGGTGACTGTGCCTGGACACTCTGATCGAGGTGACGGTGCATGGACACTCTGCTCACAGTGGTCGTGCCTTGGGGTGACACTCTCACTGCTCTCCTCAGGTCTTCCTTGTCCTCACGGCTCAGCTCCTCGTCACCTTCGCTTTTGTTGCGGTGTTCACCTTTGTGAAGGAGGTCCAGCTCTACGTGAGGAGGAACGCGTGGACTTATTACCTCTCCTATGCCATCTTCTTTGTCTCCCTCATTACTCTCAGCTGCTGTGGAGAATTTCGTCGCCGTCACCCTTGGAACCTGGTGGCCCTGGTAAGTGCAGTGGTCAGGGGCCCGTATAGTGGGAGGACAGAGGTGGAGGGCGAGTCTCATGTTCTGTCTCCCACAGTCCATCCTGACCCTGAGCCTCTCCTACATGGTGGGAATGATCGCCAGCTTCTACGAGACGGACGCCGTGATAATGGCTCTGGGCATTACTGCCGCTGTCTGCTTCACCGTGGTCCTGTTCTCCCTGCAGGTGAGTGTGCCTCACAGTAATTACCACCCCTATCGTCTGAGGAAGGGTTTTTCTCTTACCCTCCGTGTCTCCACAGACTAAATACGACTTCACTTCCTGCATGGGGGTCCTGATGGTCAGTCTGGTGGTGCTCATCATCTTCTCGATCCTCTGCATCTTCATCCGCAACAAGATCCTGCAGATCGTCTATGCCTCATTGGGGGCACTGCTGTTCACCTGCGTGAGTCCTGACACCCGCCCTTTGCCCTGTTGTCACCGGTCTTTACTCTTATTATCTAGTTTGGGCTCAGCTGACTCAACACCTGTTTACGGGTATAGGTAGTCGCATCCCATGATCCTTCACTTGGGGTGGAGTAGAGATGTCACTGCTGACGTCCCAGTAGGCTGAGCTGTGGCTTTCTCTGGTTCTGCTCCACCTGCTGGAGCTGAGGGGTCGGATCAGAGTGATAGGGGCTGCAGTGAGAGCCTGGTCTTGTCAAAGGAGGGTGCCGGCGACCCCCAGGGCGCGGTCTCCTGGGAAATGTATGCCCCGGAGAGTCCGGTCATCCACCGCTGGTGAAGACATCACAGTGCCCCCATATAAAAGGACCCCCGCTCAGGGTCACTGAGGTCGCGTCATGTGGTCGTATGCCTTCCTCCTGCAGTGCTCCTGACGGGTTCCTCCCTGATGTTAGTTCTGTTCCCAACATTGCTGACAGTTTCCTCCTTGTTTCTCCCCTAGTTCCTGGCGGTGGACACGCAGATGATCCTTGGGAACAAGCAGCTGTCACTCAGCCCTGAAGAATATGTGTTTGCTGCCCTGAACCTGTACACGGACATTATTAACATCTTCCTGTACATCCTGGCTATAATCGGAAAGGCCAAGGAGTGAGGTGCGGCCCCGGAGTCAGTACCCTTCTCCGGATCCAGGACCCTCCCCTGGAGTCAGGACCCTCCTCGCTTTCCTCCCTGTGGTCCCTTGTGAATGTATGTGAATGTCCCTGCTCCCGTCACTAGCTGCACTTTATGCCCCGAACCTGAGCCTCCTCCAGCGCGGCGGCCTCCACGCTCCCTCCGCTCCCGCTGGTGTAGATGATGCGCATGCTCCCGCTGTGGATTTGGCCAGTGGCTGTAATACTGAGACATTTGCTCTCCCTCAATGTGAATGGCGCCGGGCCCCCGTGAGGAGTGGGCACCGCTGGCCTGTGGTGGCACTGTATATACTCCCAGACTTTCCATGTGTCTCCCCTGCATGGACCAAGAGACACGGGACCACGTCGTGGGGACCGGACCATGCAGTATTTACCTGTGTATAGCACTCTGTTTTATGTCTCCCACAATCCTCCATGATTTCACCATTCCACAATCTGATCCACGAATGGGTCATATCCACAAACGTTCTGGGGCCAGGACCAGTCATTATACGTCGTCCCCAGGTATACTGTCCCCTGCCAGGCCTTTTCTCCACAGTGTCCAGACATGGGGCAAACTGGCCACTTCCAGTGGTCGCTAGTGATTCCAGGGCTTTCCTCCATGGTGTCCACACCTAGGCTGCACTGGCCACGGCCGGTGGTCTCTGGTGATTCCAGGGCTTTAACCCATGTTGTCCACACATAGGCTGCACTGGCCACCGCCTGTGGTCTCTAGTAATTCCAGTGCTTTCCTCCATAGTGTCCACACATAGGCTGCACTGGCCATGACCGGTGGTCTCTGGTGATTCCAGTGCTTTCCTCCATGGTGTCCACACATAGGCTTCACTGGCCATGGGCCGGTGGTCTCTGGTGATTCCAGGGCTTTCCTCCATGGTGTCCACACATAGGATGCACTGGCGATGGCCAGTGGTCTCTGGTAATTTTAGTGCTTTCCCCCATGGTGTCCATACATAGGGCACACTGGCCATGGCTGTTGGTCTTTGATTCCAGGGCTTTCCTCCATGGTGTCCACACATAGGCTGCACTGGCCACGGCCTGTGGTCTCTGGTGATTCCAGGGCTTTCCTCCATGGTGTCCACACATAGGCTGCACTGGCCACGGCCGGTGGTCTCTAGTAATTCCAGGGCTTTCCTCCATGGTGTCCACACATAGGCTGCATTGGCCACGGCTGGTGGTCTCTGGTGATTCCAGGGCTTTCCTCCATGGTGTGCGCACATAGGTTGCACTGGCCACGGCCTGTGGTCTTTGGTGATTCCAGGGCTTTCCTCCATGTTGTCCATACATAGGGTGATCCTGGGTCCGTGGCTGTCTGCCCACAGTGGCTCCACTGCATGATGACTACAGACATGTTAAATTAAATAAAATCCTTTCCTCTAAGTTTTCTGTGTCTTCTTTTCCGGTGAATGTCTTTGCTCTGCTGGACGTGGCCCCTGTCAGTGACTTTCCGGCCCTTCCTCATCAGCGCTCACTGTTTCCATCTTTTGTGGTATAATTGATTCAGGCCGACTACTTGTATGAGGGTCAGCGGTGGGAGGATCACAGAGCGCTGGTGGACGTGGCCGCTGTACTAATGGTGATGTGTGAGGATCTGTGCCCGGAGACATCTGCACATGGTACGGGCATGACATGTCTGGGGGGGATACATGGACTGTGTCAGACGGCACATGGGCATACAGCCTCCATGGCGATACCGGTGCCCGCTTGCCCTGGGAAGGGGGCTGTGGTCTGTGCAGGGTACTTTCACAGTAATGGCACCTGCACTTCTGGAGGCCAGAGTACATTTCATCCAGACAATGGGCTGCATGTGAAGTCGTGGAGGGTGGACATGCTGCCTGTATCACGTGACCCTGGCCCACATATGATATTGCATAGAAACTGTTCAACCATCACCCGCTGCACCCATCTGGTACCACATCCATGGGATTGGGTTCTGGGTAATAAGCAGTTAATAGAGAGTGGCATGGCGCACCCATGAGAGCATCGGCGTTTGTATGTTGGCAGCATGGCACCTACTGGATATGATCTAATGTCTCCTGTAGAAACCCAATTGTACGAGGCGATGCCGCTGCTCGGGGACGTCTTCCTGCAACTCTGCCAAGATAGACCTTAAAAGGTTAATGCCACATAGACAAAGAATCTTATGTGAAAAAACAGAACTTGTGGCAAAGTCATCGTAGGGCAGGGGCTCCGTCTTGGGACCAGGACTCCGTCATGGGGCTGGGACTCAGTCTTGGGGCGAGGGCTCAGTACTGGAGCTGAGGCTTTATCTTGGGACCAAGTCTCCATCGTGGGGCAAAGGCTCCGTCTTGGGACCAGGGCTCAGTCATGGGGCGAGTTCTCCGTGGGTGAGGTCTCCATTGTGGGGCTGGGACTCAGTCGTGGGACCGGGTCTCCGTCTTGGGACCAGGACTGCGTCGTAGGGCGCTCCGAACGGTGGAGTTTCTGGTTTTGTGTCACAGTAGAGAAGGAGGCGGGATGTGTTGCATATAACTTGTAAGTTTCCTTCAGGATGGATGGGTGCTTACTCCTAGCACACCACTGCCTCCTGTCCCTCTGGTTAACTCCTTTGTGACATGACCGGCTTCCATGTTTTATTTCCGTGCACATGGACGTGCGATGTGCTTCCTGCGGGACAACTTGTAATTTCTAGTGATAACATTCACTGAGGTGAAATTGTGAAAAAAAAAAAAGCAATTCTGCCATCGATTTCCGTAATTGTGCCGCAGGGCGTTTGGTGACAAGACGTAGGACATGTGGTGACGAGATGTAGGGCGCGTGGTGACGAGGTGAGGAGTCAATTTGCATATTCCCAGTGCATTCTGGGATAAGTGAAGAGTCTCCGCGAGCTCAAAGAACACTGGATTGTGTCCACACATAGGCTGCACTGGCCATGGCCTGTGGTCTCTGGTGATTCCAGTGCTTTCCTCCATGGTGTCCACACATAGGATGCACTGGCAGAAAGGAGGACATCGATAAACCTATTGGCTTGCAAATTTTGCCGCATTTTTCAACGCTTCCATATCTCGTTAACAATAAGAGCATGGAAGAGGCCAGGAGCCATGTGGTGAGCTGCATTTCTTGCTACATGTTCACAGGCTTACCAGTGGAAAAGCCAAACTTCACATGCCACAAATGCAGCTTGTGTCCCTGTTGGAGGAGAAGTTGCAAAATCTGGAAGAGAGGTTATCTACATTGAAGACCATTAAGGAAGATGAAGAGTTCTTAAACAGAGCAGAATTATCTCTTCATGTTACAGAAAGAGAAGAAATTCGACCTGCACCTGAAGAAACAGAGGAATGGAAGCATGTGACCCAGAGAAGCAGGAGGATCGTGAGGCAGTCAGCACCCATACTGCTCAGGAACCAGTACCAGGCTCTCACACAGGAGAACGATGAAGAAATACATCAAGATAAGACTCTGCCCACAAAGAACAACCTTGTACGCCCTCAGAGTCCTCCTGAATGGAGAAAGAAAAATTTTGTGAAGAAGAAACGGAGAGTTGTCATGGGGGATTCCCTGTTGAGAGGAACAGAGGCCACTATCTGCAGACCAGATATAACCTCAAGAGAAATGTGCTGTCTTCCAGGTGCAAAAATTAAAGATGTGTCTGACAGGATATCAGGACTCTTCAGACCTACAGATGACTACCCATTCCTGCTAATACATGTGGGGACAAATGACACCGCAAGAAACGACCTGGAAACCATCTGCAGTGACTTTGAAAACTTAGGTAAGAAAGTGAAAGAACTGGGTGCGCAGGTGGTTTTCTCTTCCATCCTTCCAGTGGATGTCCATGGAACAAGGAGGTGGAATAAGATTCTGCAGATGAACATCTGGCTACGTCGATGGTGTCGTCAGCAAGTATTTGGATTTCTGGATCACGGAGTGAATTACCTATACGATGGACTACTTGCTAGAGATGGGGTGCACCTTACGAAGACTGGAAAACATGTATTTGGAAGTCGCCTTGCTACACTCATCAGGAGAGCTTTAAACTAGAACAATGTGGGAAGGGAAGCAAAACGCCAGCAAAAGCCATACACCTGACAAATGCTATTGAGAACTCTGCTATTAGAAGTGAAGGGGAAGAACAAAGACAAAAAAATCTACATGATAAAAATATTGGAGAAAGAGAAACCAATCACAAACTAAAATGTTTCTATACAAATGCACAAAGCATGGGCAACAACCAAGGAGAATTGGAACTACTAACGCAGGAGAAGAAATATGATGTCATTGGAATCACTGAGACTTGGTGGGACGATACACATGATTGGAATACAAGGCTAGAAGGATACAACTTATCTGCAAGAAACAGACTTGATAAACGAGGAGGAGGTGTCGCATTGTATGTTAAGGGTATGCCACACTAAACAACATCGCTAACGGGATCGCTAAAAAACGTCACTATTTAGCGATCCCGTTAGCGATGTTGTTGTGTGCGGCAGCTGCCAGCGACGAGCTTCCTGCTGTGATCTCGCTCGTCGCTGGAATTGTTCCGGACCCTATTTTCGTCGCTGGCGCCCCGCTGGGTAAGTATATATCGCTAAGTGTGGCACCTTTTTTAGCGATTTAGCGGTACTTTTGTACCGCTAAAGTCGTTAAGGAGATCGCTAACCGCGATAGCGTCCTAACGACATCGCTAAAATAGGTAGCCACTAGCGATATAGAAACAATCCCGCTAGCGATCTCATTAGTATGCGACGCTAATGAGATCGCTAGCGGGATTGTCTAGTGTGGCAGTACCTTAAGAAAAGCGTATATCTGCACAGAGATTGACGCTTCAGAGACTGGGAGTTCTGTGGAAACTGTTTGGGTAAGAATACAAGGACAGAACAATGGAAAGGACACCATTGTAGGCATTTACTACAGGCCGCCTGTGCAAGCTGAAGATATGGATGAACTCTTTATGCATCAAATGGCCAAGTTCTCCAAAAAATATGACATAGTGGTCATGGGAGATTTCAACTATCCAGACATTTGTTGGGAATCTCTCTCAGGCAAAACTAACAGGTCCAGGAAATTCTTCTCTCTTGCTGACAACTTTATCTTTCAAAAGGTAGGGGAGAAAACAAGGGGATCTGCTACCTTGGATCTAATCCTTATAAACAGGGAGGAAACGATTGAGGAGGTAACCCAGGTAACTACAGGCCGGTGAGTCTGACTTCTATACCAGGAAAGATCTTTGAACAAATTATTAAAGAACATGTATGCAAGTACCTGGATAAGAATGAAGTGATTAACCAGAGTCACCATGGGTTTGTAACTAATAAGTCATTTTTAGACTAACTTAATATCCTTCTATGACAGAATCACTGACTGGGTGGATCAGGGAAATGCTGTAGATATAGTATATCTTGACTTCAGCAAAGCATTTGACAAAGTATCTCAAACAATCCTTATTGAAAATATGACTAAGTATGGAATGGACAAGGCAACTGATAGGTGGATTCATAACTGGCTTAGTGATTGGACCCAAAGAGTGGTCGTAAATGGCTGCACATCCAGTTGGAAGAATGGCTCAAGTGGGGTACCACAAGGCTCTGTTTTGGGCCCTTTATTGTTCAACATCTTTATCAATGATATAGATGAAGGAATTGAGGGTAAACTGATCAAATTTGCTGATGACACAAAGCTAGGAGGGATAGCTAATACTGGAGAAGAGAGAGAGAGGATTCAAAAAAATATAAATAAACTGGAGCAGTGGGCAGCAACTAACAGAATGGTTTTTAACAGGGAAAAATGCAAAGTACTACATCTGGGCAATAAAAATGAAAAAAGAATATACAAAATGGGAGGAATAGGGCTAAGTAACAGCACATGTGAAAAAGACTTGGGTATACTAATTGATCACAGACTGAACATGAGTCAACAGTGTGATGCAGCAGCAAAAAAGGCAAATGCAATTCTAGGATGTATCAACAGAAGCATACAGTCTAGATCACGTGAGGTCATTATTTCCCTCTACTCCTCTTTGGTCAGATCTCATCTGGAATACTGTGTCCAGTTTTGGGCACCACATTTTAAAAAAGACATCAACAAACTGGAGCAAGTTCAGAGAAGAGCCACCAGAATGGTGACCGGTCTGCAAACCATGTCCTATGAGGAACGGTTGCAGGATTTGGGAATGTTTAGCTTGCAAAAAAGAAGACTGAGAGGAGACTTAATAGCTGTCTACAAATATCTCAAGGGCTGTCACATTGTAGAAGGATCATCTTTATTCTCATTTGCACAAGGAAAGACAGAAGCAATGGGATGAAACTGAATGGGAGGAGACACAGATTAGATATTAGAAAAAACTTTTTGACAGTTAGGGTGATCAAGTAGAAAAAGCAAGTTGACAGCACTCTCAGGAAAAGGGTGCACGTACCAGGTCCAAGGAACCAACTTGGAGAAGACGTATCAAGGCAGGAAGAACAGCGCTCCATCCAGGTGAGTAATGTAGAAAAAACTTTATTTCAGGCCATCACAAAAACACAACGTTTCGACCTAAAGAGGTCTTTTTCAAGTGTAAGCCCAAGTTTAAAAAGGGCGGTCTTAAATAGTATGGGCACAGAAATCATGCCCAATCATATCATAATGCACGCCCACCACAATATACATATACAGAATAACAACACCATGTAAAAACATACTAACAGTGTATAATGGCGATCAGACATCAAGATAACATATAGTGTAACATATTCAAAAAACAGTGAACATAAGCACACATTTTGATACCATTAAACCATAAAAAAATACATAAATGGAATAGTGTTGATACGTTGTCATGGAAACTTCGGCCGATCGAAGCCACCCACAGTACGTACTCAATCGCTACAGCCAATCCGGTGAGTATAGCAAAGAGGCGCCAGGGTAGGTATAGACCTACCCAACCGTACAAGACAAAGGAACATCGGCTACTTCTCCAATCACAGGTAACGTCTCTGAAAAGGAAAACGCTGGCAACGTCATTGATCCGCGACATACTAAAGGAGGAGAAAGAGACACACGTCATCGGACAAGGCAGCACACACGTGAGGGGTATGTTTTAGAGTATATGTGACGTATCCACGTCTCCGCCCACCTCGTAGTCATGGCTACCAAGACGCATATCCACTGCAGAAAAAGTGTGCGCACATGTACATATACAGGCAGATGATGACGCAACTCAAGCGATATTGTTCGCAACTACTATCTAAATTCTAATCATTGACAAATCCATGTCCAGGTTTATGAACATACCAACTCACAAGTGTCATCAAAGGTGCACAAAGCGGCGGCATCACACTAAGATTGTAATGAAATATATGATATGCCCATAGCACAAAAAAGAGCGCAAAAAAAGAGCTATGCCACACATTTGGGTTACCGCATCCCCAAGAAAGGACATTACAGTAAACCTCATATGATAGTTGCTATATATAAAAGGCCAACCTGTGATTACCCAGAAATCTGAATCTAAGATCTATTTAAAACCTAAGGTCGCGCATGTATAATAAACTATGTTGTCACACACTGACGTGTTTATATCACCACCTAACCATACCGCACAATAATTATGGGTGTAGAGTGTTCAAATCCTCAATGTCCAGAGGAAACCCATCTATAAACAGACTAGCACATAGAGGCTTAACATAACCGGAGTATACTGTGGGATCGATAGGCCAGGACCAATAATGACAAACCTACTATCCAACCTATACAGTGAAACCATTACCAATGTAGGGATTTAACCACTAAAAAGACTGCTAAAAAAATATTGATATATACAGTAAAAATTGAAATTGGATCGCAAACAAACACAACCCTCTCTGAATTACCAAAGGTACTGTAAGAAGGTCATGATCGATGTGTCAATAGATAATGTATTATATGTTATTGAGGTTGAACTCTATATTTAAACCAGCCGGTTGAAGAGTTCCCAATTTATGTATCCACCTCAATTCTTTTCTCCTCAAAAGTCTTGCCCTGTCACCGCCCCTTCTAAGCACCGGTACACTATCAATTACTCTAAATCTGAGTTGATTAACTGAATGTTGGGTCTCAATAAAATGCTTAGGTACGGGCAAATCTATTAATTTTGTTCTTATAGTACTTTTGTGCTTGCTAATGCGAGCTTTCACCTCCATGGTTGTCTCACCCACATAGACAAGTCCACATGGGCAGACAACCATATAAACAACAAAGCTGGACTACAGGTATACCTCTCCCTGAAATAGATCTTTTTACCAGTGCGTGGGTGATGGAAAAATTCCCCTTTCAACATGTTATTACAACATGCACATCCCAAACAGGGAAAGTTACCGTATCGAGGAGTACTAAGAGTGCGTTGTATAGGCAAACCACTTGGTCCAAAATCTGATTTGACTAATTGATCACGTAGATTACGCCCCCTCCGATAAGACATCAGCGGTGAAGAATTAAACTCAGAAATAGCCGGATGACCTCGTTGTAATAGGGACCAGTGTTTCTTGAGGATCGAACCGACCCCACTACTAGCGGGTTAAAGGTAGACACAAATGGTATACGTTTCTCTTTTGAATTCGTGTGGGGTGGATGTCGAGAAGCCTCCCGTGTTGTATTCAGGACTTTATGTTTATACCCCATTACTATATCAGTAGGGTAACCCCTCACTAGAAATTTTTTACACATATCATCTAGGCGTACATCAATCAATCCCTCATCTGAAACTATCCTCCTCACACGAAGGAGCTGGCTCCAGGGTAAGGAACTAACCATTCTTTTAGGGTGATTGCTATTAAATAACAAAAGACTATTCTTGTCTGTGCTTTTGACAAAAACATCTGTTTTTAAAAAATCACAATCCTTGTAGACCAATGTATCCAAGAATTGCACTTGTGTCAATGAACATGTCATGGTAAATTTCAATTCTGGGTAAATTTGATTCAATTCCGTATGAAAATCACATAATGATTCCATGCTGTCCTCCCAGACCACAAAGACATCATCAATGTAGCGCCACCAGGCCCGCACATGGCGCCAGAGATGGGATTTGTACACAAACTGCTCCTCAAGTACCGCCATGTAAATGTTGGCATAGGTGGGCGCCATATTGGACCCCATGGCGGTACCGCGACGCTGCAAGAAAAACTCATTGCCGAAGAGAAAGAAATTCCTCTTCAGAACGAGCTCCAGCAGCGTGAGAACAAGTCGTGTACATTCTGGCGCCATGTCCGAGCCTGATAGCGCCACAGAGACCGCATGCAGACCCTTCTCATGTTCTATAGACGTGTACAGAGATACTACGTCGAAAGATACCAAAATGGTGGATTCCGTCACCCTTAGATCATTAATCTTATCCAAAAAATCAGTGGTGTCTCTCACATAAGATTTAGCTGAGGTAGCAAATCGTCGTAATACCTTATCCAGAAAAACAGATACCTTATTGAATAGAGAATCACGACCAGAAACAATAGGCCGTCCAGGAGGATTACACAGATCCTTATGGACCTTAGGCAGTATATACAGAACCGGAGTCACAGGTTTTTCTACAATCAAGAAATCAGACAATTTCTGGTCAATGATACCCATGGTAAAGGACTCATTGATAACAAGTCGTAGTTCCCTCGAAAACTCAAATGAGGGATCATGAGTGAGACGTTCATATACCTGAGTGTCATTGAGTTGGCGCAAAATTTCAGCCTTATACTTAATGCTATCCATCACTACAACCGCCCCGCCTTTGTCGGCTGGCTTAATAGTGATGGAGGCATTCTTAGCCAAAGCTTCCAAAGCAACTTTTTCCTCTTTAGACAAATTAGACGTTCCTTTTCGTCTGTAATTCCGTCTTAATTTTTCAATATCTCTTTTGACTAGTTCAATATATGACTCTACAAAATGGTCCTGACTAGGAGGTAGGAAATTGCTCTTATTGTACAACCCTAGATTGTGCAGGGCAAAGCCATGTGAATCTTCACCAACATTTACTGTATTTACACCTGATTTTTCAGAAAAAAATGTTGTCAACCTAAGTCTCCTATAAAAGGACTGTAAATCACATTCAATATTGAACCAGTCTGGTTGATTAGAAGGGCAGAAAGACAAACCCCTTGATAAAATGTCCAATTCAACTTCTGTGAGTTCTATAGAGGAAATATTTACCACAAGTTCCCTCAATGTACTTTCCGATTGTCCTCTTTGTTCCTCATCTTCAGTGTGACATTGCGGATAGGTCGTTGTTCTCGTCTCACTGTTCCGTCTCCTGTGTTTCCTGCCGCCTCTCCGACCTCTTCTCTTGGGTTGATCCGGCCGCTTTCTCCTTGCCTAAAAAAACTTTCTTATTATTAGTATTAACCATACAAGAGTCATCAGTGGACTCGGAATCCGCCGTTGTGAAACTGAAATTGGACGGTTTTCTGTCCTGCGGTCCCCTACGTCTTCGTGTTGGTCTAATACGTCTCCCCCCAGTATTATAACAGGGGACCTGATTCCCCAGTTGCCAAGAGAAGATGCGCCCTGTTTTATAGTCATCAGCATCACGGAACCATTTAGACCGTTTTGTTAGTTCGATATCATTACGGTATTTAATCAAACTGTCTTCTACCTTAGTCTTAGTCATTGAGGATTTGAACACTCTACACCCATAATTATTGTGCGGTATGGTTAGGTGGTGATATAAACACGTCAGTGTGTGACAACATAGTTTATTATACATGCGCGACCTTAGGTTTTAAATAGATCTTAGATTCAGATTTCTGGGTAATCACAGGTTGGCCTTTTATATATAGCAACTATCATATGAGGTTTACTGTAATGTCCTTTCTTGGGGATGCGGTAACCCAAATGTGTGGCATAGCTTTTTTTTTGCGCTCTTTTTTGTGCTATGGGCATATCATATATTTCATTACAATCTTAGTGTGATGCCGCCGCTTTGTGCACCTTTGATGACACTTGTGAGTTGGTATGTTCATAAACCTGGACATGGATTTGTCAATGATTAGAATTTAGATAGTAGTTGCGAACAATATCGCTTGAGTTGCGTCATCATCTGCCTGTATATGTACATGTGCGCACACTTTTTCTGCAGTGGATATGCGTCTTGGTAGCCATGACTACGAGGTGGGCGGAGACGTGGATACGTCACATATACTCTAAAACATACCCCTCACGTGTGTGCTGCCTTGTCCGATGACGTGTGTCTCTTTCTCCTCCTTTAGTATGTCGCGGATCAATGACGTTGCCAGCGTTTTCCTTTTCAGAGACGTTACCTGTGATTGGAGAAGTAGCCGATGTTCCTTTGTCTTGTACGGTTGGGTAGGTCTATACCTACCCTGGCGCCTCTTTGCTATACTCACCGGATTGGCTGTAGCGATGGAGTACGTACTGTGGGTGGCTTCGATCGGCCGAAGTTTCCATGACAACGTATCAACACTATTCCATTTATGTATTTTTTTATGGTTTAATGGTATCAAAATGTGTGCTTATGTTCACTGTTTTTTGAATATGTTACACTATATGTTATCTTGATGTCTGATCGCCATTATACACTGTTAGTATGTTTTTACATGGTGTTGTTATTCTGTATATGTATATTGTGGTGGGCGTGCATTATGATATGATTGGGCATGATTTCTGTGCCCATACTATTTAAGACCGCCCTTTTTAAACTTGGGCTTACACTTGAAAAAGACCTCTTTAGGTCGAAACGTTGTGTTTTTGTGATGGCCTGAAATAAAGTTTTTTCTACATTACTCACCTGGATGGAGCGCTGTTCTTCCTGCCTAGTTAGGGTGATCAAGGAGTGGAACAGGTTGCCACGAGAGGTGGTGAGTTCTCCTTCAATGGAAGTCTTCAAACAGAGGCTGGACAGACATCTGTCTGGGATGATTTAGTGAATCCTGCTTTGAGCAGGGGGTTGGACCAGAGACCCAGGAGGTCCCTTCCAACTCTACCATTCTATGATTCTATGATCTTTGAGTACCATTGTATCCAAGAAATTCACTTGGTGGTCGTCCCGTGTGATTGTGAAGCTTAGACTGGGCCATGATGATTTAAGGAACTTGAAAAATTGGTCCTGGGACTTCAGTGTGCCTTCCCTTAATGCAAAAAAATGTTGTCAATGAATCTTTTCCATATTGGTCTGAAAAAGAGGATTGGTGTAGATAATCTGCTCCTCAAATTCTGCCATATAGCAGTTAGCCCATAGCTGTCCCTCTGATCTGCAGAAAAAACAAATCCTGGAACATAAAATAGTTTTTGGTAAGGACCAATGTCAGAAATTCCAGGCATAAATCTATTTTACCTGAATCCATCCTGATGAAATAAATACATGTTAATGCTGATTTAATACCTTGTGTGTGTGGGATGGATGTATTTAGGTCCTTTACAGCGAACGAGAACAGAATGGCTTCCTTGGGAAAGGAACCCAAGCTTCTAATGGTGATGAGGAATGCCGCCGTATCCAGTAAAAAGGATGAGGTTTTCTGGATGAGTGGGGTCAGGATTTTTTCTAAAAAAAAAATTGAGTGGTGAGTGGATGGATTCAGTAGATGCTATTATCGGTCTGCCTTTGGAATGTTGTAAGTTTTTGTGAATCTTGGGTAAAGTATAGAATATCGGTGTAATGGCTTGTCTTTTGGTAAGGTATTTACTGACTGGGTGGATCAGGGAAATGCTGTAGATATATCTTGACTTCAGCAAAGCATTTGACAAAGTATCTCACACAATCCTTATTGAAAAAATGACAAAGTATGGAATGGACAAGGCAACTGTTAGGTGGATTCATAACTGGCTTAGTGATCGGTCCCAAAGAGTGGTCGTAAATGGCTGCACATCCAGTTGGAAGAATGTCTCAAGTGGGGTACCACAAGGCTCTGTTTTGGGCCCTGTATTGTTCAACATCTTTATAAATTTATTTAGATGAAGGAATTGGGGGTAAACTGATCAAATTTGCTGATGACACAAAGCTAGGAGGGGTAGCTAATACTAGAGAAGAGAGAGAGAGGATTCAAAAAGATATACATAAACTGGAGCAGTGGGCAGCAACTAACAGAATGGATTTTAACCCCTTCAAGACCCAGCCTATTTTGACCTTAAGACCTTGGCCATTTTTTGCAATTCTGACCAGTGTCCCTTTATGAGGTAATAACTCAGGAACGCTTCAACGGATCCTAGCGATTCTGAGATTGTTTTTTCGTGACATATTGGGCTTCATGTTAGTGGTAAATTTAAGTCGATAATTTTTGCGTTTATTTGTGAAAAAAATGGAAATTTGGCGAAAATTTTGAAAATTTTGTAATTTTCAAATTTTTAATTTTTATTCTGTTAAACCAGAGAGTTATTTGACACAAAATAGTTAATAAATAACATTTTCCACATGTCTACTTTACATCAGCACAATTTTGGGAACAACATTTTTTTTTGTTAGGAAGTTATAAGGGTTAAAAGTTGACCAGCGATTTCTCATTTTTACAGCAAAATTTACAAAACCATTTTTTTTAGGGACCACCTCACATTTGAAGTCACTTTGAGGGTCTATATGGCAGAAAATACCCAAAAGTGACACCTTTATAAAAACTGCACCCCTCAAGCTACTCAAAACTACATTCAAGAAGATTATTAACCCTTCAGGTGCTTCACAGGAACTAAAGCAACGTGTAAGGAAAAATTGGACATTTTAATTTTTCCAACAAAAATTTTCTTTTAGCATCAATTTTTTCATTTTTACATGGGCATCAGGATAAAATGGATCCTAAAATTTGTTGGGCAATTTCTCCTGAGTACACAGATACCTCATATGTGGTCATAAACCACTGTATGGGCGCACGGCAGGGCTCAGAAGGGAAGGAGCGCCATTTGACTTTTTGAATGGAAAATATGCTGGAATATTTAGCGGTTGCCATGTCACATTTGGAGAGTCCCTGTGTGCCTAAACATTGGAGCTCCCCCACAAGTGACCCCATTTTGGAAACTAGACGCCCTAAGGAACTTATCTAGATGCATAGTGAGCACTTTGAACCCCCCAGGTGCTTTACAGAAGTTTATAACGCAGAGCCGTGAAAATAAAATATCATTTTTTTTTCTCAAAAAATGATTTTTTAGCCCACTATTTTTTATTTTCACAATGGTTACAGGAGAAATTGGACCCCGAAAGTTGTTGTCCAGTTTGTCCTGAGTACGCTAGTACCCCATATGTGGGGGGGAACCACTGTTTGGGCACACGTCAGGGCTCGGAAGGGATGTAGTGACGCTTTGAAATGCCAACTTGATGGAATGGTCTGCGGGCATCTTGTTACGTTTGCAGAGCCCCTGATGTGCCTAAACAGTAGAAACTCCCCACAAGTGACCCCATTTTGGAAACTAGACACCGCAAAGAACATATCTAGATGTGTGATAAGCACTTTGAACCCCCAAGGGCTTCACAGAAGTTTATAACGCCCGAGCATGAAAATAAAAAAATCATATTTTTTCCACAATCAGGATCTTTTAGTCCCCAATTTTTTTATTTTCGCAAGGGTAACATGAGAAATTAGACCCCAAAAGTTGTTGTCCAATTTGTCCTGAGTATGCTGATATCCCATATGTGGGAGAAAACTACTGTATGGGCACACGTCGGGGCTCGGATGGGAAGTAGTGACCTTTTGAAATGCCCACTTGATGGAATGGTCTTCGGGCGTCATGTTACGTTTGCAGAGTCACTGATGTGCCTAAACAGTAGAAACTCCCCACAAGTGACCCCATTTTGGAAACTAGATCCCCCAAGGAACTCCTATAGATGTGTGATAAGCACTTTGAATCTCCAAGTCCTTCACAGAAGTTTATAACGCAGAGCCGTGAAAATATAAAATCATTTTTTTTCCACAAAAATAATTTTTAGTCCCCAATTTTTTTCCCAATGTTAACAGGAGAAATTAGAACCCCCAAAGTTGTTGTGCAATTTTTCCCGAGTACGCTGATACCCCATATGTGGGGATAAACCACTGTTTGGGCATACGTCGGGGCTTGGAAAAGGGAGCACTGTTTGACTTTTGAATGCAAAATTTGCAGGAATCAATGGTGGCGCCATGTCGCGTATGGAGACCCCCTGATGTGCCTAAATAGTGGAAACCCCTCAATTCTAACTCCAACCCTAACCCCAACACACCCCTAACGCCTACACACACCTAACCCTAATACAAACCCTAATCATAACCCTAACCCCAACACACCCCTAACCCTAATCCCAACTCTAACCATAAACCTAACTACAAGCCTAACCCTAATTCCAACCCTAACCCTAATTCCAACCCTAACCCAAATTCCAACCCTAACCGTAATTCTAACCTTAACCCTAATGCTAACCCTAACCCTAGTTCTAACCCTAAGGCTGGGTTCATATTGCGTTTTACCAGCCCGTTCAACACGTAGCGTTGACCGGCTGGTAACGGTATAGCATAACGCGATCGCGTTATGCTATACCCGCTAGCGCAGATGAATCAGCAGATAATCAGCCGCGGATCAGCAGCAAAATCAGCCGCGGATCAGCAGCGAAATCCGCCGCGGATCAGCAGCGAAATCCGCCGCGGATCAGCAGCGAAATCCGCCGCGGATCAGCAGCGAAATCAGCCGCGGATCCGCAGCGAAATCCCGCTAGCGCAGTGGATCCGCAGCGAAATCAGTCGCGGATCCGCAGCGAAATCAGTCGCGGATCCGCAGCGAAATCAGTCGCGGATCCGCGCGAAATCAGTCGCGGATCCGCGGCGAAATCCGCCGCGGATCAGCGGCGAAATCCGCCGCGGATCAGCGGCGAAATCCGCCGCGATCAGCGGCGAAATCCGCCGCCGATCAGCGGCGAAATCCGCCGCGATCAGCGGCGAAATCCGCCGCGATCAGCAGCGAAATCCGCCGCGGATCAGCGGCGAAATCCGCCGCCGATCAGCAGGCGAAATCCGCCGCGGATCAGCAGCGAAATCCGCCGCGGATCAGCAGCGAAATCCGCCGCCGATCAGCAGCGAAATCCGCCGCGATCAGAGCGAAGTCCGCCGCGATCAGCAGCGATCCGCCGCGGATCAGCAGCGATTCCGCCGCGATCAGCAGCGAAATCCGCCGCGGATCAGCAGCGAAATCCGCCGCGGATCAGCAGCGAAATCCGCCGCCGATCAGCAGCGAAATCCGCGCGGATCAGCAGCGAAATCCGCCGCGGATCAGCAGCGATGTCCGCCGCGGATCAGCAGCGAATCCGCCCGGATCGCAGCAAATCAGCGCGGATCAGCAGCAAATCCGTTAGGAAAAAAAAAAATCTTTATTTTTTTTAATTTGTCCCTACCTATGATAACGGGGGGGTTCATTTACGTTTTGTATTGATCACTGGGACAGTTACACAGTGGATCAAAATAAAATTTTTGATCCACTGGGGGGCGCACTGGCACTTGCGCCGTGCCGGCGGGCGCACTGCGCATGCACGCCATTTTCCATATATGGCGGCGCCCATGAAGAGGCCCGGGCGGACGCCGGGCCCGATCGTGGGACATCGGTGGATCGGGAGAGGTGAGTAGGGGGGTCGGAAGGCTGGGGGGGGGGGAGAGGTGAGTAGGGGGGTCGGAAGGTGGGGGGGGAGAGGTGAGTAGGGGGGTCGGAAGGCTGGGGGGGGGAGAGGTGAGTAGGGGGGTCGGAAGGCTGGGGGGGGGGAGAGGTGAGTAGGGGGGTCGGAAGGCTGGGGGGGGGATTTAGGAAGTGGGGGCAGTGGACCAAAGAGGAGGGGAGCTGTAAGTGACGGCGGTGACCGATCGCTGCCATCTTTCGGTGGCGGCGGCCGATCACCGCCGTGACTCGGTGTGGGGGGGTCAGGTCTCGGTGTCCAGCCATGGCAGATGCTATTGCAGCATCAGCCATGGCTGGATTGTAATATTTCACCAATTAAATTGGTGAAATATTACACATTGCTCTGATTGGCTGTTTCACTTTTAACAGCCAATCAGAGCGATCGTGGCCACGGGGGGGTTAAGCCAACCCCCCTGTGGTGAAGCACAAAGGGTCCTGTAACTGCGGGTCGGGTGACCTTTGAGTGACCCCGGTCTCCCGGCCCGCAGGGACGAGATCCTTTCATGACGCCACATAGGCGTCATGGGTCGGATTGGCACAGGTTTTCATGACGCCTACGTGGCGTCATGGGTCGGGAAGGGGTTAACAGGGAAAAATGCAAAGTACTACATCTGGGCAATAAAAATGAAAAAAGCATATACAAAATGGGAGGAATAAGGCTAAGTAACAGCACATGTGAAAAAGACTTGGGTATACTAATAGATCACAGACTGAACATGAGTCAACAGTGTGATGCAGCAGCAAAAAAGGCAAATACAATTCTGGGATGTATTAACAGAAGCATACAGTCTAGATCACGTGAGGTCATTATTGCCCTCTACTCCTCTTTGGTCAGACCTCATCTGGAATACTGTGTCCAGTTTTGGGCTCCACATTTTAAAAAAGACATCAACAAACTGGAGCAAGTTCAGAGAAGAGCCACCAGAATGGTGACCGGTCTGCAAACCATGTCCTATGAGGAACGGTTACAGGATTTGGGAATGTTTAGCTGCAAAAAAGAAGACTGAGAGGAGACTTAACCTCTTAACGACCGCCAATATACCTTTTAACGGCGGTGGTTAAGGGTATTTAAACCACACTGGAGAAAGTATATAGCGACCCCCAGAGTCAGATTTTCTCCGGGGTCTCGGCTACCGGGGGTAGCCGAGACCCCAGAGAACATGATTCAGGTCAGTTTTTACCGACCCCGCTTTTGCGATCGCCGTTATTACCAATATAACGGAGACCGTAAAAAAAAAGAAGCAGCGATTCTCCATTTAATTTCTCTCTCCTCTGATGTGATTGCACATCAGAGAGGAGAGAAATAGGGTTCCCCGATCCCCTCCAGTACCTCCCGGTGTCCCCCACGTCCTCCCATGGCTCCCGCAGCTCCCGATCTTCCTGCAAAGAAAATGGCGGGCGCATGCGTAGTGCGCCCGCTGAATCTGCCGGCCGGCAGATTCATTCATTCAGTGCAGGTACATTTTGATCACTATGATAAAGGCTATCACAGTGATCAAAATAAAAAAAAAAATAGTAAATAAACCCCCCATTTTCCATTAGCGTTAGGGTTGCAATTAGGGTTAAGGTTACAATTAGGATTGGGATTAGGGTTAGGGGTGTGTTGGGGTTAGGGTTGGAGTTAGATTTGAGGGTTTCCACTATTTAGGCACATCTGGGGGTCTCCAAACACGACATGGTGTTCAAAAAGTCAAATGGCGCTCCCTCCCTTCCGAGCCTTGTCGTGCGCCCAAACAGTGGTTTACCCCAACATATGGGGTATCAGTGTACTCAGGACAAATTGCACACCAATTTTGGGGGTCTAATTTCTCCTGTTATCCTTGGGAAAATAAAAAATAGCTGGTTAAAAAATCATTTTTGAGGAAAAAAATAATTTTTTATTTTCACGGCTCTGCGTTACAAACTTCTGTAAAGCACTTGGAGGTTCAAAGTGCTCACCACACATCTAGATAAGTTCCTTAGGGGGTCTTGTTTCCAAAATGGTGTCACTTGTTTGGGGTTTCCACTGTTTAGGCACATCAGGGGCTCTCCAAACACGACATGGCATCCAGACAATTCTGTGTTGAAAAAGTCAAACGGCGCTCCTTCCCTTCCGAACTCTGCCATGCACCCAAACAGTGGTTTACCCCCACATATGGTGTATCAGCGTATTCAGGAGAAATTGGACAACAAATTTTGTGGTTCATTTTCTCTTTTAACACTTGTGAAAATTTAAAAAATTGGTTCTGAAGTAAATTTTTTTCAAAAAAAGTTAAGTTTTTTCCTTCCACGTTGCTTCAGTTCCTGTGAAGCAAGTAAAGGGTTAATAAACTTCTTGAATGTGGTTTTGAGCACCTTGATGGGTGCAGTTTTTAGAATGGTGTCACTTTTGGGTATTTTCTATCGTATAGACCCCTTAAAGTGACTTCAAATGTGAGGTGGTCCCTAAAAAAAAATGGTGTTGTAAAAATGAGAAATCGCTGGTCAACTTTTAACTTTGTAACAAAAAAAAAAAATTGTTTCCAAAATTGTGCTGATGTAAAGTAGACATGTGGGAAATGTTATTTATTAAGACATTTGTGTGACATCTCTCTGATTTAAGGGCATAAAAATTTAAAGTTTGAAAATTGCTAAATTTTTAAAATTTTCGCCATATTTCCGTTTTTTTTCATAAATAAACGCAAGTCCTCTAAAATAAATTTACCACTAACATGAAGTACAATGTCACAAAAAAACAATCTCAGAATCAGTGGGATCCGTTAAAGCGTTCCAGAGTTATAACCTAAGAGTCATAAAGTGACAGTGGTCACAATTGTAAAAATTGGCCCGGTAACTAGAATGTATGAATCGTAGGTCCAACCCCCTGCTCAAAGCAGGATTCTCTAAATCATCCCAGATAGATGTCTGTCCAGCCTCTGTTTGAAGACTTCCATTGAAGGAGAACTCACCACCTCTCGTGGCAGCCTGTTCCACTCATTGATCACCCTAATGTCAAAAAGTTTTTTCTAATATCTAATCTGTGTCTCCTCCCATTCAGTTTCATCCCATTGCTTCTAGTCTTTCCTTGTGCAAATGAGAATAAAGATGATCCTTCTACAATGTGACAGCCCTTGAGATATTTGTAGACAGCTATTAAGTCTCCTCTCAGTCTTCTTTTTTGCAAGCTAAACATTCCCAAATCCTGCAACCGTTCCTCATAGGACATGGTTTGCAGACCGGTCACCATTCTGGTGGCTCTTCTCTGAACTTGCTCCAGTTTGTTGATGTCTTTTTTAAAATGTGGTGCCCAAAACTGGACACAGTATTCCAGATGAGGTCTGACCAAAGAGGAGTAGAGGGCAATAATGACCTCACGTGATCTAGACTGTATGCTTCTGTTGATACATCCTAGAATTGCATTTGCCTTTTTTGCTGCTGCATCACACTGTTGACTCATGTTCAGTCTGTGATCAATTAGTATACCCAAGTCTTTTTCACATGTGCTGTTACTTAGCCCTATTCCTCCCATTTTGTATATGCTTTTTTCATTTTTATTGCCCAGATGTAGTACTTTGCATTTTTCCCTGTTAAAATCCATTCTGTTAGTTGCTGCCCACTGCTCCAGTTTATTTATATCTTTTTGAATCCTCTCTCTCTCTTCTCTAGTATTAGCTATCCCTCCTAGCTTTGTCATCAGCAAATTTAATCAGTTTACCCTCAATTCCTTCATCTAAATCATTGATAAAGATGTTGAACAATACAGGGCCCAGGACAGAGCCTTGTGGTACCCCACTTGATACATTCTTCCAACTGGATGTGCAGCCATTTACTACCACTCTTTGGGTCCGATCACTAAGCCAGTTATGAATCTACCTAACAGTTGCCTTGTCCATTCCATACTTAGTCATTTTTTCAATAAGGATTGTGTGAGATACTTTGTCAAATGCTTTGCTGAAGTCAAGATATACTATATCTACAGCATTTCCCTGATCCACCCAGTCAGTGATTCTGTCGTAGAAGGAGATTAAGTTAGTCTGACATGACTTATTAGTTACAAACCCATGCTGACTCTGGTTAATCACTTCATTCTTGTCCAGGTACTTACATACATGTTCTTTAATAATTTGTTCAAAGATCTTTCCTGGTATAGAAGTCAGACTCACCGGCCTGTAGTTCCCTGGGTCCACCTTCTTCCCCTTTTTGAAGATAGGAACAACATTTGCTCTTCTCCAGTCTTCTGGGACTTCTCCTGTTCTCCAAGAATTTTCAAAGATTATGGACAGTGGTTCAAGAATTTCTTCCGCTATCTCCTTCAGTATTCTGGGGTGTAATTCATCTGGACCTGGAGACTTGAATTCATTTATGTTAGCTAAGTGTTTCCTCACTGTCTTTCTGTTTATAGATATCCTGGATTCTTCTATTCCTTTAATAGGACAGTGAAGATCAGTTGATGTTACATTTCCTTTCTAAGGGGTTAATAGCTGTCTACAAATATCTCAAGGGCTGTCACATTGTAGAAGGATCATCTTTATTCTCATTTACACAAGGAAAAACTAGAAGCAATGGGATGAAACTGAATGGGAGGAGACAGATTAGATATTAGAAAAAACTTTTCGACAGTTATGGTGATCAGTGAGTGGAACAGGTTGCCACGAGAGGTGGCGAGTTCTCCTTCAATGGAAGTCTTCACACAAAGGCTGGACAGACATCTGTCTGAGGTGATTTAAAAATATTCAGAATTGAGAGTCCTCAGTGGTTGATACCTTTTAATGGCTAACTGAAAAGATGGTAACAAATTGTAGCTTTCGAGACTACTCAGGTCTCTTCATCAGGCAAAGACTAATACAAAATCTGATGAGGAGACCTGAGGAGTCTCGAAAGCTGCAATTTGTTACCATCTTTTCAGTTATCCATTAAATGGTATCAACCACTGAGGACTCTCAATTCTGAATATTTTTCTATCTACTGGCTAACACGGTACAAAGATATACATCTTTCCTGTATCAAAATGGGATGATTTAGTGAATCCTACTTTAAGCAGGGGGTTGGACCCCATGGGCGTGGAGAGGAGTGAATACCATTTCTATTTAATAGCGGGCAGCGTTAGCCACAAGCTGTGGCTAACACTGCCCGCTGGTGCTGCTGATTCGGGGCCCCGGAGGTGGGTCCCTAAAGGGGGGGGAACCCTAATTGCGATCCCTGCAGCTTGTGACCGGAGCGGAGCTGCAGGGATCCGACGCTGTCCTTCCTGCTTGCCTGCCCGGTACTTCCTGTCTGACACAGTGCAGCTGGATGACGTCATCATTCAGCGCGGCTGTTTCAGACAGGAAGCTGCTGGGCACGGTGTGCTGCGGGGCACGGTGCTATAGGTGAGTGTGTGTGTGTTTGTCTGCCTGCGTGTGTGTATGTAGTGTGGTGCTTTGTGTGTTATGTTTCGGTAGCTGAGGAGTGCAGGTAAAAAAGGCAATACACCAGAGAAGTTGGAATCTATGAGATTGCAGTACCCTGACTAACCACCACAACTAGAGGCAGCCGTGGAGCGTTCCTACGTTGGTCCTAGACGCCTCGTCACAGCCTGAGAAACTAACTACACCTAAAGATAGAAAGAGGAAAGCTATCTGCCCCGGAGCAGAACCCCAAAGATAATAGAAAGCCCCCAAACATGTAATGGCGGTTAGACAAGAGGAAATACTGACACAGAAAGAAAATAGTATGAGCAAACGCTGGGGCCCAAACTAACTAAATAGAAAAGGACACGAAGGGTACTTACTGCAATCTCAGAAAACCCTGAAAAAACACCAACTCTACTAATTTCAAAATCACCTGAGATCACACGACCTCTACCACCTAAATTAGTTCTCTGGTGTAACAAAAACAAAACAGCAGCCACTGAAAAAACTGGAAAAAGCAAAAGAACAAAACACAGTGGCTGAACTAAACTGAGAGGGCAAAAGCCCCCGGAGGGGACCCTGAAGGCCCCCACAGAAGTGCAGGACAAAATGCAAAAATCAAGCACAAAAACAAAAAGAAGAAAATGTCTTATCTGTTAGCAGGAGATGCAGACACGACACAGCAGGCTACAAAGGAAACAGGACTCAAGGATTGAGACCAGAGCAATTGATCACCGGCAACCTGATGGGAAGGCGACTCCCTTATATCAGACCAGTCAGTAACACCTGATTCCCACTCCTCACAATCTTCACTGGACAGTCCAGTACCGCTTGTAACCACCAGAGGGAGCCTCTGCTCAGAACTTATTTCAAGTCCATTCACAACAGTACCCCCCCCCTTGATGAGGGGTCACCGAACCCTCACTTGAGCAACCAGGTCGGTCAGGATGAGTTCTATGATACGCACGGATGAGTCTCCTAGCATGGATGTCCGAAGCAAACACCCAAGAATTGTCTTCCTGACCATAACCTCTCCACTTAACCAAATACTGGAGTTTCCGTCTAGAAAAACGAGAATTCAATATTTTCTCAACCACAAACTCCATATTGCCCTCAACCAGAACAGGGTCAGGAGGCAAAGCAGTAGGAACCACTGGCTCAACAAACCTCTTCAACAAGGACTTGTGGAACACGTTATGGATCTTAAATGTCCCTGGAAGAAGCAAACGAAAAGAAACAGGATTAAGAATCTCCATGAACTTATAAGGTCCAATGAACCTAGGCTTAAATTTAGGAGATGCCACTCTCATAGGAATATTTCTTGAGGACAACCAGACCAAGTCCCCCACTTTAAACCGAGGACCATCAGTCCTATGCCGGTTAGCAAACCGCTGGGCCCTCTCCTGAGAGAGGGACAACCTCTCCACTACCTGGTCCCAAATCTGTTGCATACGCTCCACAACAGAGTCAACACCTGGACAGACAGAAGCCTCCGTCCCGAAGAAAACCGAGGGTGAAACCCAGAATTACAGAAAAATGGAGACATCAAAGTGGCAGAGCTAGCCCTATTATTAAGAGCAAACTCAGCCAAAGGCAAAAAAGAGACCCAGTCATCCTGATCAGCAGACACAAAGCATCTTAGATAAGTCTCCAATGTCTGGTTTGTTCTCTCAGTTTGACCATTGGTCTGAGGATGAAACGCCAAGGAGAAAGACAATTGAACACCAAGTTTAGAACAAAAGGTCCTCCAAAATCTGGAAACAAACTGGACTCCTCTGTCAGACACAATGTTCTCAGGAATGCCGTGTAAACGAACCACGTGCTGAAGGAACAAAGGCACCAATTCAGAGGAGGAAGGCAACTTAGGTAATGGCACAAGATGTATCATCTTGGAAAACCTATCACAAATCACCCAGATGACGGTCATTCTCTGAGAAACAGGGAGGTTGGAAATGAAATCCATAGAGATATGGTCCATGGTCTCTTGGGCACAGGCAATGGCATCAACAAACCACTAGAGCGAGAGCAAGGCTTGGAGCGAGAGCAAGTCCCGCAGGACTGCACAAATTCCCTGACATCACGAGACAAGGTAGGCCACCAAAAGGACCGACTAACCAAGTCTCTGGTACCAAAAATTCCGGAATGCCCAGCCAACGCGGAACAATGAATCTCAGACATCACACTCTTTTTCCACTGGTCCGGGACAAACAATTTTCCAACAGGGCAGCGCTCGGGCCTATCCTGACACCCCTCCAGAGCCAGTCTCAAATTGGGTGAGATGGCGGAAAGAACTACACCCTCTTTCAAAATAACAGAAGGATCAGATAACTCAGGAGAGTCCGCAAGGAAACTCCTCGAGAGGGCATCCGCCTTAACATTCTTAGTGCCAGGAAGAAAGGAAACCACAAAATTAAAACGTGTGAAAAACAAGGCCCACCTGGCCTGTCTAGGATTGAGTCGCTTGGCAGATTCCAGATAAACCAGATTCTTATGGTCCGTAAGGACCACCACCTGATGTTTGGCTCCCTCCAGCCAATGTCTCCACTCTTCAAAAGCCCACTTCATGGCCAGTAACTCCCGATTACCCACGTCATAATTACGTTCAGTAGGAGAAAATTTTCGAGAGAAAAAGGCACAAGGGTTACTTTTAGAGGTCTCTGGATCTTTTTGGGACAAAACGGCACCTGCCCCAATTTCAGAGGCATCAACCTCCACCTGAAATGGCAGAGAAACATCAGGCTGCCGTAGAACAGGAGCAGAAGTGAATCTCTGCTTAAGTTCCTGAAATGCAGAGACTGCCTCAGGAGGCCAATTCACCACATCAGAACCCTTTCTGGTCAAATCAGTCAATGGTTTAACAATAACCGAGAAATTACCAATAAATTTACGATAAAAATTGGCAAAACCCAAAAATCTTTGAAGAGCCTTTAATGAAGTAGGTTGGACCCAATCACAGATGGCCTGAACCTTGACCGGGTCCATTTCAATAACAGATGGGGACAAAATGAATCCCAGAAATGAGATCCTCTGTACGCCAAAAAGACACTTTGATCCCTTCACATACAGAGCATTCTCTCTCAAAATCTGGAATACAGTTCGAACATGTTTCACATGAGAGTCCCAGTCATTAGAAAAAATCAAGATATCATCCAAATAAACAATCAGAAATTTATCCACAAAATCCCTGAAAATGTCATTCTGAAGGACTGGAAGACAGAAGGAGCATTAGTGAGCCCAAAGGGCATCACAAGGTACTCAAAATGCCCCTCAGGGGTATTGAACGCCGTCTTCCATTCATCCCCGTGCTTAATGCGAATAAGGTTATATGCCCCCCTGAGGTCAAGCTTGGTAAACCAAGTAGCGTTTTTCACCCTGGAAAACAGGTCAGAAATCAAAGGTAACGGGTATTGATATTTTACAGTAATATTGTTCAAAAGACGATAATCAATACACGGCCTTAATGAACCATCCGTTTTGGCCACGAAGAAAAAACCGGCACCTAAGGGTGAAGAGGATGGTCTGATATGACCCTTCTCCAATGATTCCTTGATATAAGACCGCATAGCGTCATGTTCAGGTACAGACAAGTTAAAAAGGCGACCTTTAGGGAATTTACTACCAGGCACTAATTCAATAGCGCAGTCATAGCTCCTATGGGGAGGCAAGGATGCAGATTTACTTTCGCTAAACACATCAGAAAAATCAATCAAAAAGTCAGGAACATCCTGAGCCTGGGGGGAGGCAGAAAAAACAGGAGTGTTGGTATTAACACATTGGCAGCCCCAACTGGTTACAGACACAGATTTCCAATCCAAAACAGGATTATGAGACTGCAACCAAGGGAAACCCAGTACGATAATATCATGCAGATTATACAGAACCAAAAATTTACAGCACTCCTGATGATCAGGTTCAACCCTCATTATCACCTGAGTAGAGAACTGAGGTTTATTCTCAGCCAAAGGGGTAAAATCGATCCCCAGTAGGGGAATAGACTTCTGTAGGGGTATCAAGGGAAACCCACAACGTTTAGCAAAATCATAATCCATCAGGTTAATAGCTGCTCCAGAATCAACGAAAGCCTGAGCAGAAAATGAGGACAGAGAGCATATCAGAGTGACAGTTAATAAAAACTTAGTCTGAACACTACCCAAGACAACTGAGCGTGCAAAACGTCTTCCCCGCTTAGGGCAGACTGAAATAGCATGAGAGGCATCACCACAGTAGAAACATAACCCATTGTGCTTTCGAAACTCATGACGCTGTGCCCCAGACACCACTCTATCACACTGCATGGGTTCAGAAGTAGGTTCACAAGGCAACACCATTCCACGCATACTTCTCCGCTCACGCAAACGTCTGTCAATTTGAATCGCTAATGACATAGAATCATTAAGACCAGAGGGGACAGAGAATCCCACCATAACATCCTTTACATTATCTGACAGACCCTTCCGAAAATGGGCCGCAAAAGCGTCGTCATTCCACTTGGTCAGGACTGCCCACCTACGGAATCTCTGACAGTATAACTCAGCGTCATCAAGACCCTGATTTAATGCCAACAAGGCTTTTTCAGCTTAATCAGTGACATTAGGCTCATCGTACAATAACCCCAAAGCCTGAAAAAATGCATCAACATCACTCAAAACAGGATCCCCAGGTGTCAGGAAAAAGCCCAATCCTGAGGATCGCCGCGCAGGAGAGAGATGACAATTTGAACCTGCTGCGCTGCGTTTCCTGAGGACTTAGATTTTAAGGCAAAAAACAATTTACAATTATTTTTGAAATTCTGAAACTTAGCTCGATCCCCTAAAAACAAATCTGGCATGGGAATCCTAGGTTCCACAACAGGCAACCTAGCAAGATAGGCAGCAATACTCCTGAACCTCAGTGGCAAGCTGATCCACACGGCCAGACAACTGTGCAAACTCCATTGAGAGAAAAAAAAAAATCCTCCCCAGCACCCAGAGAACAGAGGAAAAAAAAAAATGCAACAAACAGAAAAATATCTCTGACAACCTTTTTTTCTTTCACAATATTTTTTCCCTTCTGTGAGTACCATACAATTTTTAGGCCGGTGATACTGTTATGTTTCGGTAGCTGAGGAGTGCAGGTAAAAAAGGCAATACACCAGAGAAGTTGGAATCTATGAGATTGCAGTACCCTGACTAACCACCACAACTAGAGGCAGCCGTGGAGCGTTCCTACGTTGGTCCTAGACGCCTCGTCACAGCCTGAGAAACTAACTACACCTAAAGATAGAAAGAGGAAAGCTATCTGCCCCGGAGCAGATCCCCCAAAGAGCATAGAAAGCCCCCAAACATGTAATGGCGGTTAGACAAGATGAAATACTGACACAGACAGAAAATAGTATGAGCAAACGTTGGGGCCCAAACTACCTAAATAGAAAAGGATAGGAAGGGCACTTACTGCAATCCCAAAAAACCCTGAAAAGCACCAACTCTACTAATTTCAAAATCACCTGAGATCACACGACCTCTACCACCTAAATTAGTTCTCTGGTGTAACAAAATCAAAACAGCAGCCACTGAAAAAACTGGAAAAAGCAAAAGTACAAACATCAGTGGCTGAACTAAACTGAGAGGGCAAAAGCCCCCGGAGGGGACCCTGAAGGCCCCCACAGAAGTGCAGGACAAAATGCAAAAATCAAGCACAAAAACAAAAAGAAGAAAATGTCTTATCTGTTAGCAGGAGATGCAGACACGACACAGCAGGCTACAAAGGAAACAGGACTCAAGGATTGAGACCAGAGCAATTGATCACCGGCAACCCTGATGGGAAGGCGACTCCCTTATATAAGACCAGTCAGTAACACCTGATTCCCACTCCTCACAATCTTCACTGGACAGTCCAGTACCGCTTGTAACCACCAGAGGGAGCCTCTGCTCAGAACTTATTTCAAGTCCATTCACAACATTTGTGTATGTGAGATAGTGCTGCGGTGCTGTATGTGTGATGGGTTGGTGGGGGAGGCAATGCTGGTGGGGAGGCAATGATCATCGTGAGGAGGCAAAGATGATGGTGGTGGGGAGGCAATGATGATGGTGGTGAGGAGGCGATGGTGGTGGTGGGGGGAGGCAATGATGGTGGGTGGAGGCAATGATGGTGGTGAGGAGGTGGCAATGGTGGTGGGGGAGGCAATAATGATGATGGGAGGTAATGATGGTGGTGGGGAAGGCAATGATGATGGTGGGGGGGAGACAATGGTGGTGGGGGAGTCAATGATGATGATGATGGGGAGGCAATGATGGTGGTGGGTGGATTCAATGATGGAGGTGTTGGAATGGGCAATGATGGGGTGTTGGGGGAGTAAGCAATGATGGTTGTGGTGTAAAGGACAATGATGGTAGTGGGGAGGAGGCAAAGATAGATGTGGTGATGAGGACAATAGTGAAGGGGGCTGCATTATACCCTTTGAGGGGGGCTACATTATATTCTGTGGGGGCTGCATTATATTCTGTGTGGGGGCTACATTATGCCATATGAGGGTGCTACATTATATTCTATGGGGGGCTGCATTATAAATTGAGGGGGTTGCATTATATTTTGTGGGGTGCTGTATTATACCCTATGAGGGGGGCTTCATTATATTCTTTGAGGGGGCTACTTTATATTCTATGAGGGGGCTACCCCAAACCGTGCTACATAATTAAGACTTCTACTACCTTATATTATACCCGGATATTAGCGCATTTTACCACACAATTGGAGGTCTTGTATTTATTTCTATGTAGCTACATAGTGAGCCCCAAGAATGATTTTCTCTGGTGGACCCAAGGTGCTCCAGTCCGACACTGTTTGTGTCAATAATGCCAAGAGCTGTGAACTTTAGTAGGACCCCAGAAATCACTCCCTGTATTTGATAGGTAGGGTCTCTGGGTAGTTTCTGATGGATCATACCATTGTTCAATTGTCTGTAGACCTCTTGGAGATAATTCGATCTATTCATCACCACAATAGCTCCCCCCTTATCGGCTGGTTTTATGATAAGGTTCTTCTTATCATTCTGTTGTGATCTTAGAGCTTGTTGATCTAGTGGTATGAGATTAGAAGGGTAATGTAACTTAAGCCCCCGTCACACACAGCGATCTCGCTAGCAAGATCGCTGCTGAGTCACTAGTTTTGTGACGCAGCAGCGATCTCCCCAGCGATATCGCTGTGTGTAACATTCAGGACGATCAGCCCCCCTGCTGGGTATCGCTGATCATCGCTGAATGTCCTGGACATTTTTTTGATCGTTGGTCTCCTGCTGGCCAGCACGCATCGCTGCATGTGACAGGCAGGAGACCAGCGATCAGCTGGTAACCAAGGTACACATCGGGTTTCCATGCGCCGTTCGGTGCCTGAAAACCCGATGTGTACGTTGGATACCAGCGCACTGCTGCAGGGGAGCTGGTAACCAAGGTACACATCTGGTTACCAGGCGCCATGCAGCTCCTGGAAACCCGATGTGTACCTTGGTTACTAGCTCCCTGCACCAGCGGGCTGGTATCCAACGTACACTGCGGGTAACTAGGCGACGTTACCCGCAGTGTCGCTGTCCTGATCGCTGCTGAGCTGCCTGTTTGGCAGCTCAGCAGCGATCATGTAGCGACACACCAGCGATCCTGACAAGTGCATATCGTTGTCAGGATCGCTGGTGTATCGCTATGTGTGACGGGGCCATTACTCCTATTCATGTCACACTGGAAATTCTGGAAAGCATCGTCGACAAAATTAATGGTGTCTCTTAGGGCCCCGTCACACTCTTCAATGTCCCAGCAATCCCAGCAACGATCCGACGTGGATGGGATTGCTGGGACATCGTTAGCAGATTGCTGGTGAACTGTCACATGGGCAGACTCACCAGCGATCAGGACCAGCAAGCACACATCGGGTAACTAAGCACCGCGCGGCACCTAGTTACCCGATATGTACTCTCAGCGCTCTACAGCAGAAGCTGGGAGCTGGTATGCAGGGAACATATCGGGTAACTAGGTGCCGTTCAGCGCTTAGTTACCCGATATGTACATTGGATACCAGCTCGCTGATCGTTGGTCTCCCACTGTCACATGCAGCGATGCGCGCTGGCAAGCGGGAGACCAACGATGAAAAAATGGTCCAGAACATTCAACGACGATCAGCGATACCCAGCAGGGGGGCTGGTCGTTGCTGCGTGTCACACTAAGCGAGATCGCTGGCTAGGTCGTTGTTGCGTCACAAAATCGGTGACGCGCTAGCGATCTCACTTAGTGTGACGGGGGCTTAAAGCATGAGATCATTGGGGGGTTTGTAGGTACTCTTCGTATGGAGGCCCAGACTCGCAGCTGTTATTAGTTTAACATTATCGGTGGCCTTCGATTGTGGCACATCAACAGTAGGTGTCTTAGAGAAAGGTGCCTCTAATCTGACATTGGAGTTCCATCTCCAGGTTATAGGTTTTACCGATGTACATTGGGCAGTAGGATAATCCTTTCTGCAATACATTACATTCTGCTATACACAATGATCTGGATGAAATGTTCACAACTAGAGGACAGGTACCTGGGAGTCTTTCGTGCTAAGTCCGTGTTGTTTCTTGTGTCGGTTCCCTCGTCTGGTCCTCTTCGTTTTGTGAATTTCTTTCACTGGCCTAAAAAACATCCAGGTCCGGAGAATGGGTCTGGTCTCTCTAAATCGGAGGTAGAGGCTTCTGTGGAAGATCATAGGTCTTGTGAAATTTCTCCTGGATGTGTATCTGTGTCGCCATCGATATTCTCTATCCTGTTCCTAGTCTTCGGTATCCCTCAGAAATGTATTTTTTGTCTTGCTCTGTCCTGTCGATGTTGGTCGATGTTTGTTTTTATCTTATTCTTCAGGGTGTTGAGTTCTTCCACAGAACCAGCAGCTGCTAGTTGGGTTTCAATGTTGGTAATTTGTTCTTTACTGGAGACGATGGCTTTCTGCCGATACTCTATGGTCAGGGTCATAAGATCAAAAGAGCCCTAAAACTGCACTACTTCAGATGTGCCTGCCGCCTCAACATATTTATCCAACTATCCCTGTGTGGCCCATTCAACATTTTCTTCAAAACCAGGACCCTCGTGTCATCTGTTCTCACACTTTATGCATTTAATAGCCCTCTGTGTCTGTACTCTTGCACAGGGTTACCGGATCATGCAGCATTACATGAACGCCAGATTTATTATTGTGAGAGCAGGAGTTATACTTTATCCCTCCTGAGTTCATTTTTGTTTTTTTCTACGTATTTCTTTCCTTCCAAGATGGAGGCCATAATCAGATAAGGGGGCTCAGGAATGTCTTTGTGTAAAGACATAAAAATCAGAGAAACAAAACTTAGGGTCCCGTCACACTCATCAATGTCCCAGCGATCCCACCAACGATACCTAGTTACCCGATATGTACCCTGGAAACCGGCTCTCAGCGCTCTACAACAGAAGCTGGGAGCCAGTAACCAGGGTACATATCGGGTAACTAGGTGCCGCGCGGTGCTTAATTACCCGATATGTACCCTGGAAACCGGCTCTCAGCACTTTACAACAGAAGCTGGGAGCCGGTAACCAGGGTACATATCGGGTAACTATGCACCGCGCGGCACCTAATTACCCAATATGTACCCTAGATACCGGCTCTCAGTGCTCTACAGCAGAAGCTGGGAGCCGATAACCAGGGTACATATCGGGTAACTAGGTGCGGCGCGGTGCTTAGTTACCCGATGTGTACATTGGATACCAGCTCGCTGATCGTTGGTCTCCTGCTGTCACACGCAGCGATGCACGCTGGCCAGAGGGAGACCATCGATGAAAAAATGGTCCAGGACATTCAGCGATGACCAGCGATACCCAGCAGGGGGGGCTGATCGTCGCTGCGTGTCACACTAAGCGAGATCGCTGGCTAGGTCGCTGTTGCGTCACAAAATCGGTGACACTTCAGCGATCTCGCTAGCGATCTCGCTTAGTGTGACAGGTGCTTTAGAAGCTAGTGCGACCCCTAGACCACAAGCTGGGTGTCAATAGTGATAACTGTAACGCTCACGCCCTGGCTGGTTGGTGCGAGCGAGGGAATGTTGCCCCACTGTGCCACAAACCAGACTACCCTGGAGTGCGTGACTAAGCAGCTACCTTGGTGTTCACTGGAGCCTCTGATGGTGAGGTCAGGCTTGTGCGGCAGGCAGCTGCCAGGTGCCACTCCAGGGTGGTGTGTGGCTGTGGCTGCTGATCCCAATGAGGGACTAATTACAGTTAGCAGGTGCAGACAAGTACAGACAGACACAACTGGTACTCTGACGGGCACGGCTGGCACTCTTGGCGGGCACTCTGGCAGGCAGGCACGGCTAGGACTGTAAGGACAGGAACTGACTCGGAAGCGACAGGAACACGGGCAGGTGTGAGTGGTATATGGAAACCGGTAGGGATCTGTTCAGACTGGAGGAGCTGGAACTGATTCAGGAAGGACAAGTACACAGACAGGTATGAGTAGTGTGTGGGAACAGGTAGGAATCAGTTCAGACTGGAAGGACAAAGACCCGCAGGATGCGGAACGGGAACAAAGCAGAACCGCAAGAAGCAGAGCTGGACAGAGCCGGAGTAAACACAAGGATACACACAGCAGGTAGGAAACGCTACAGACAAGGATACAGATAGATACAAGTATAGGACTCAGTTCAGACAGGGTCAGGTACGGGAACAGGTATAAAATCAAGGATTCAGGCCTGAGTATGCAGCCCTCAGGGAGGCGGGAAAACCAGACACAAAGAACACAGAAACAGGTCTGGATATGCAGCCTCCAGGGAGGCGGAAAACAAGACAAACAGAAACAGGTCTGGGTATTCAGCCCACAGAGCAGCCGGAAAAACAGGACAGGACCTGGCAACTCAGTAGCAAGACACAGACTGAGACAATTCGTTGCCTCCAATGGGTGAGGATGCCTTAAGTACCAGATGCCTCTTGGCAATTGGCTGAGGACACTTTAGAAAGGTGCACACAGTCTCTATAAGACTCAGGAAGTGTCGGGGCCGCCGCCCTAAGCATACAGCCAGGAAGTATGCAAAAAGCAAAGACATGAGGCTCACAACAAGGAGCCGGCAGAAGACAGAACTCACAGCATGGCCCAGGGTGGTGAGTAAGATGGGAGATGGGAAGCCATGCAGTGATGCCGGCAGGGATGTTACAGTAACTTAGCCAATTAGAAGTATGTATGTGTGGCGCCCCTGTGGGTCCAGTCGCCACAGAGGTACTGCATCTCAGCCAAAGATGTGGTATTTCAACTCTCATGTAAAGTGGAGACATTACACCTGGCTCTGGCAACACTGCATCCATCACACACACTAGTTGGGTTCTCTAGCATGCCTCAGCTAGGAAAGGGTGTAGATGGTGGGTGGAGTTTGTGGGTCAGAGCAGGATTCAGAGGGAAGCGAAAGGGAGTTCCCCCTTGGGGGAGGAAGAGAGCAGACATGTTTGAGAGAGCTCTCCCTCAGGGGAGAGGGGAGGAGATAGGATTGTAGAGCAGGTTCCAGTCCTAAGGAGCTGCTCAGAGAAAGAAGGAAGAGAGGTTCCCTAGAAGAGAAAAGGGATTCTCAGAGAGAGACACGGCTGAGCTGAAAGCTACAGGTGGCTCATTCCAGGACTGGCCGATGCCGGCTGGGAGAATCCAGATCGCAGAGGGAACTCGACCCCTTAGCCTAGTGGAGAACTTTATGACTCAGCTAGAAAGTCGCCTGCTGTGATAACATAGGGATCACAGACAATAACCACAAATATCTTCGCCGGAGAGGCAGCTACATAGAATCAAGAGGAACGCAAAAGTAAGACGTTGTCCTAGAGGATTCGCAGCTGCTGATCTGGGACACTGCTTGAGAGGGTGCTGGAAGGAGAGACGGCGGGAAAATGAGCACAGAGAGACGGCCAGAGAGGGCATACACTGACAGGGAGCCTTGGACTAGTGTTCTCCATCCTCCTGGGAGTTGGCTGGACTCCTCACCTTAAGGACATGGCACCAAGCGGGCATCTGTACTGCATGCATCAGAACTGTGAGTAAAGCTTTTGAAACTGCAACTCGCTGACTGTTTCTCAGTTTCTTCCTGCGTCACCCATTGCACTCAGCTACATCTCCCAGCACCATTACCACCTTCTACTACATCTACCTGCCCTGGGATCCCATAGCCTCACCTGTGGGAGACTGTACCAACTCTGCTGCATCTCACCATCTATCCCAGTGGATCTGCATCACAGCGCTGGTCACCATTGACCAGATACCACAGGTGGCATCACGAATACCCCTTACTACAAACTCTAAACATCCCCTGTAAATATTCCCCTTTTATTGGACGCCCAGGGCCACGGACCGGGTCACTGCCGCTGTGACACATCCAGGGGTGGGATTCAAATTTTTAACAACAGGTTCTGTGTTTGTGTGTAGGAAAACCACACCCATTTTAAGCCACACCCATTTTTAAGCCACACCCATTTACACACACCTTTTCCTCAAATATATACAAGTAGGGGCGCAGTCAAACAGTTGAAAAACAATAAATTGGAATGAGATCAGAACAGTGCACATTCTGGCCAGCGGCTCTCCTGACCCGAGTGTGACAGCTGCAGATATTTCTAAGCAGCTGTCTTACTTGACTGACCGGCTGGCCAGGCTGCGCACTACATTATGATTCATACGACAGTCTGCGTCCTAATGGTAATCAGAACTGTGAGGAGAGGAGGAAGACGACGCAGCAGAGATGGGGTTATGTTATGCTGCACAACAGAAAGGGAGCTGAGGCTTTCACCGAGCAGCTGACACGTCATGGGCAAAATCAACTGCATCTCTGTGGTGTAGAGAGGCTGTAGTTTATTTAGTGCAAGACATAGTGGTGGTGATATGTCTTACGGAGGCAGACGAGCGCACACGCAGAGAGGTGGTGTCACGCTGTCTAATGATATGACTACAATGTCAGTAAACTATTTATACAGGAACCACACTCTATACAACATATAGTTTAGCAACATAATGTAACGGGTCTGGTGGGTGGAACTACTGACGAGACAGGTCAGGTTGGTGGAACCATAAAGCTTTATTATACAAGAGATTTTACTTGTAAGAGAGCGGGTGGCACCCGGGAAAAGGGCAGGGAATCACGGCAGGGGATATAGGTAGTCTCTGGACAGGCAGGTTTGTCACAGCAAGTGACCAAGGCAGTCTCTGGGACAGGCAGGTTTGTCACAGCAAGTGACCAAGGCAGTCTCTAGGATAGGCAGGTTGTCACGGCAAGTGACCAGGCAGTATCTGGGCAGGCAGGTTGTCACAGCAAGTGACCAAGGCAGTCTCTGGACAGGCAGGTTTGTCACAGCAAGTGACCAAGGCAGTCTCTGGGACAGGCAGGTTGTCACAGCAAGTGACCAAGGCAGTCTCTGGGATAGGCAGGTTGTCACGGCAAGTGACCAGGCAGTATCTGGGCAGGCAGGTTGTCACAGCAAGTGACCAAGGCAGTCTCTGGGACAGGCAGGTTGTCACGGCAAGTGACCAGGCAGTCTCTGGACAGGCAGGTTGTCACGGCAAGTGACCAAGGCAGTCTCTGGGACAGGCAGGTTGTCACGGCAAGTGACCAGGCAGTCTCTGGACAGGAAGGTTGTCACGGCAAGTGACCAAGGCAGTCTCTGGGACAGGCAGGTTGTCACGGCAAGTGACCAGGCAGTCTCTAGAACAGGCAGGCATATACGACCTGATATGGTGGAGCCTCCAGGTAGGCTGCAGTCGGATGGCAGATGATCGCTCCCAGGTGAGCAGGCAAGAGCCGTGGATCTCTGCAGATGATGTCCGAACTTCTGGATGGAGCTGCAGTCGGATGGCAGATGATCGCTCCCAGGTGAGCAGGCAAGAGCCGGGGATCTCCGCAGATGATATCCGAACTTCCGGATGGAGCTGCAGTCGGATGGCAGATGATCGCTCCTAGGTGAGCAGGCAAGAGCCGGGGATCTCTGCAGATGACGTCCGAACCTCTGGATGGAACTGCAGACGGATGGCAGACAGGCAAGCCGACAGGTAACAGGCAGGTAACTGGAATCAGGAGCTGATGGCTGAAACAGAGTTAGACTGCACAGGAACAACATTGCTCGGGCACCTACATTAAGGAGGAAGCCCTTAATATAGGGTGGAGTCCTCCAGCATTGGCTGGAGACTGATTTGGAAAATGCGCGCGGCTCCTTTAAGAGCGGGGGAGGGTGCGGGCGCGCGCCCTAAGGCCAGTAGCAGGGAAGGAGCGCGCGGGACCAGCAGGGCGGAAGGAGGACACCGAGGATGCCAGAGGCGCAGAGGAGGCTGGGAGCACTGAGGACGCTGAGCGCAGGTGAGGAGAGCGACGTCCCTGTCTGGCAGCAGGCAGGGACGCGGGCGCTACAGTATCCCCCCCTCTAGGCCCCCCCTTCTTTAGGTCAGAAAGAAATTTAGCTAGGATAAGAGGGGCATGGATGTTCTCCCGAGGCTCCCAGGTTCTCTCCTCAGGACCAAACCCCTTCCAATCCACCAAAAAATAAGTCTTTCTTCCTACCCTTTTTGTGGCCAGAATGTTCTCTACCTCAAATTCATCATCAGCAGACACTGGAGCAGGAGGTGTACCTGTAGACTTAAAAAAAGAGTTAAGAACCACAGGTTTGAGGAGAGATACATGAAAAGAATTAGGAATTCTCAAATTGGCCGGGAGTTTCAATTTATAGGACACCGGATTGATCTGACTGATGATCTCAAAAGGACCGATAAACCGAGGACCTAACTTGTAGGACGGAATTTTGAGTCGAACATATTTGGACGAAAGCCAGACTTTGTCCCCAGGACGGAATTGAGGAGGATCCAGACGTTTTTTGTCAGCATGTCTTTTCATGCGCTCGGATGACTGAATGAGTGCGGACCAGGTACTCTCCCAGATGGAGGAGAATTCTCTAACCAGAGATTCCGCAGCTGGATTGTCCACAGAGATGGAAACAGGGACAGGGATCCGAGGGTGCTGACCGAAGACTACAAAAAACGGAGACTTGGTGGAAGATTCGCTCTCATGATTATTGTAGGAGAATTCGGCCCAAGGCAGGAGCTCCACCCAGTCAGAATGGTGGGCATTAACGAAGTGTCGAAGAAACTGGTCAAATTCTGATTTATTCGTTCAACTTGTCCATTGGACTGTGGGTGGTAAGCGGAGGAAAAATCCAGGGTGACGTCTAGCAACTTACAAGTGGCTCTCCAGAAACGTGAGGTGAACTGAACCCCACGATCCGACACAATGTGACGAGGCAGACCATGAAGACGGAAGATGTGGCGGATAAAGTCTTTAGCCAACTCGGGTGCAGACGGAAGACCTGGCAGAGGAATGAAGTGAGCCATCTTGGAAAAGCGGTCAGTGACCACCCAAATGACTGTACAACCAGCAGAGACGGGAAGATCAGTAATGAAGTCCATGGCTATATGCTGCCAGGGGGCAGCGGGTACAGGAAGCGGAAGAAGACGGCCGGCAGGCAGGTGTCTCGGAACTTTGTTGCGGGCACAGGAAACACAGGCAGAAACAAAGTCTATTACGTCTTTGTGCAGGGTAGGCCACCAATAATGCCGGGTAATGAGTTGGAGGGTCTTTTTTTGACCAGCGTGGCCAGCGAGTTTAGACGAGTGACCCCAATGTAGGATTCTCTTCCGATCGGTTTCTGATACGAACGTCTTACCAGGAGGGAGACGATTTAGACTCACGGGAGCCACCTGCATCACTCTGGCGGGATCGATGATATGTTTAGGCTCATCTTCGAGATCCGACACCAGGAAAGACCGAGACAAGGCATCCGCCTTGACGTTTTTGTCAGCTGGGCGAAAATGCAAAAGAAAATCGAAGCGGGCAAAAAACAAGGACCACCGGGCTTGGCGAGGATTAAGTCTCTGTGCCTGCTGGAGGTATGCCAGATTTTTGTGGTCCGTGTAGATGATTACCGGATGAAGAGCCCCTTCGAGTAGGTAACGCCACTCCTCCAATGCCAACTTAATGGCCAATAACTCTCGATCTCCTATGGAGTAGTTGCGCTCGGAGGAGGAGAAGAGTTTGGAGAAGAAACCGCAGGATACCATCCTCCCGGATGGCGATTTTTGGGTAAGAACCGCTCCGGCTCCAGCAGAGGAAGCGTCCACCTCCAGGAAGAACTGCTTGTTGCCATCCGGGCGATGCAGCACTGGAGCGGAAAGAGAAGGCCTGTTTAAGAGAAAGGAAGGCCTCCTCTGCTTCGGTCGTCCACTGTTTGGGGTTAGCATCCTTGCGAGTGAGCGCTGAGATTGGAGCAGTCCTGGAAGAGAAGTGCGGTATGAAGAGACGGTAATAGTTAGCGAATCCCAGGAACCGCTGAATGGCCTTCAACCCCTCTGGTCGGGGCCATTTCTCGATGGCAGACAGTTTCTCTGGATCCATTCGTAGGCCTGTCTGAGAAATAATGTAGCCCAGAAACGGAAGCGAAGTCTGCTCAAAGAGGCACTTCTCATATTTGGCGAAGAGGTGATTCTGCCTGAGCCTGAGCAGAACCTGACGAACATCCCTCCGGTGAGACTGAAGATCCGGAGAGAAGACCAAGATGTCGTCAAGGTACACCACAACACAGGAGTAGAGGAGGTCCCGGAAGATGTCATTGACCAACTCCTGAAAGACTGCTGGAGCATTACAGAGACCAAAGGGCATCACCAAGTACTCGTAGTGGCCGTCCCGGGTGTTGAATGCCGTCTTCCATTCATCTCCTCGACGGATACGAACCAGGTTGTATGCTCCACGAAGATCTAGTTTGGTGAAGACTCTAGCCCCTCTAAGACGATCAAACAGTTCTGGAATGAGCGGAAGAGGGTACTTATTCTTCACCGTGATCGAATTTAGGCCTCTGTAGTCAATACAGGGACGGAGAGATCCGTCTTTCTTTTTAACGAAGAAGAAACCTGCTCCCGCTGGGGAGGTAGATTTCCGGATGAATCCCTTTGCTAAGTTCTCCTCGATATATTCGGACATCGACCTGGTCTCAGCAGCAGACAACGGGTAAATACGCCCACGGGGAGGCGTAGTACCGGGCAACAGGTCAATCGGGCAATCATATGGTCTATGCGGGGGTAATGTCTCTGCTTCCTTTTTATTGAAGACATCAGCAAATGACCAATATGGAATCGGGAGTCCAGGTAGATTAGCAGGTGTAGGAGAAGAATAGACAGGATGAACAGGCACCAGACACGTTTTATGACAGTCCTGTCCCCAGCGAAGAACCTCTCCATTCTGCCAGTCGAGCACAGGTGCATGTTTTTGGAGCCAAGGCAGACCTAGTAAGAAAGCATGAGAGAGTCCGGGTAAAACATGAAACGAGATGCTCTCAGAATGCAACATTCCCACCTGCAGGGTTATGACTTCGGTGATAAGTCGGATGGGACGAGGTAGGAGGCCCCCATCCACAGCAGCAACAGATACAGGTTCAACAAGAGGTTTGGTGGGAATGTGATACTTCTCTACTAGAGCCTGTGACACGAGATTCCCAGCTGCTCCAGAATCAAGTTGGGCCATTTCGAAGTGGCGGTTCTTACCGAGCAGAATTGAAACCGACAGCAGCAGGGATGAAGAGGATTTATTTTTGTCTAGATTGACCTCTCCGAGCGAACCTAGACACAGGCGTTTCCCGACCTCTCCGGACAGGTTTGGATCCAGTGCTCCTTACTGCCGCAGTAGAAGCAACTTTTCTCGGCACGGCGTGAGTCCTGACGGGCTTTGACCATCTTGGTCTGGTCGACCTGCATAGGCTCAGCAGTGTGCACCTGAGGAGAAACGGAAGAGGTTATGGATCTCTGACACGAGGGTGCAAGATGGGAAAAATTTTTTTTACGGGTGATCTCTTCGGCTCGTTCCTGGAACCGTAGATCAATTCGATTGGCAAGATCTATTAAATCATCTAGAGAGGTTGGAATGTCCCGACCGGCAAGTTCGTCTTTAATACGGCCGGACAGACCCTCCCAGAAGACCGAAATTAGAGCTTCATTGTCCCAAGCTAGTTCTGAGGCTAAAGTCCGGAACCGTATGGCATATTGACCAACGGTGAGGCTCTCCTGACGGAGACGCAGCAGAGATGATGCAGAGGAAGTCTTCCGTCCAGGTTCGTCGAATACCTTCCGGAAGGCCGAGAGAAAAGCAGGCAGGTCAGATACCAGAGGATCCTCTCTCTCCCAGAGAGGATTAAGCCAGGCCAGGGCCTCTCCGGTGAGATGGGACATGATGAAGGCAATTTTGGCCCGGTCAGAGTTAAACTGGTGTGCCAGGAGTTCAAAATGCAGGGTGCACAGATTAATGAAACCCCGAGCCAGAGCAGGATCGCCTCCAAACCTAGGAGGAGCTGACAGTCGGGGTCCGGGAATGGAAACCACGGAATTGGGAATCAGCGGGACTGACGGATTATGAGTCATGGCTCCAGCGATGGTTGCTGGTGATGAATTCAGAGTGTCCAGACGGGAATTGACGTTCCGCAGGTGACCCAGGATGGCCTCCTGTTGAGACCTCTGGCGAGACAGCTCATGACACAGTTCCGGGAGTGAAGGGGTTTGGGTGCCACCGGGTTCCATGGCCCGAGCAAACTGTAACGGGTCTGGTGGGTGGAACTACTGACGAGACAGGTCAGGTTGGTGGAACCACAAAGCTTTATTATACAAGAGAGTTTACTTGTAAGAGAGCGGTGGCACCCGGGAAAAGGGCAGGGAATCACGGCAGGGGATATAGGTAGTCTCTGGACAGGCAGGTTTGTCACAGCAAGTGACCAAGGAAGTCTCTGGGCAGGCAGGTTGTCACAGCAAGTGACCAGGCGTCATCTGGACAGGCAGGTTGTCACAGCAAGTGACCAAGGCAGTCTCTGGGACAGGCAGGTTGTCACAGCAAGTGACCAAGGCAGTCTCTGGGACAGGCAGGTTGTCACGGCAAGTGACCAGCAGTACTGGCAGGCAGTTGTCAGCAGTACAGAGTCTCTGGGACAGGCAGGTTGTCACGGCAAGTGACCAGGCAGTCTCTGGACAGGCAGGTTGTCACGGCAAGTGACCAAGGCAGTCTCTGGGACAGGCAGGTTGTCACGGCAAGTGACCAGGCAGTCTCTGGACAGGCAGGTTGTCACGGCAAGTGACCAAGGCAGTCTCTGGACAGGCAGGTGTCACGGCAAGTGACCAGCAGTCCTAGATATCAGGGCAGGCATATACGACCTGATATGGTGGAGCCTCCAGTAGTGCATCGGATGCAGATGATCGCTCCCAGGTGAGCAGGCAAGAGCCGTGGATCTCTGCAGATGATGTCCGAACTTCTGGATGGAGCTGCAGTCGGATGGCAGATGATCGCTCCCAGGTGAGCAGGCAAGAGCCGGGGATCTCCGCAGATGATGTCCGAACTTCCGGATGGAGCTGCAGTCGGATGGCAGATGATCGCTCCTAGGTGAGCAGGCAAGAGCCGGGGATCTCTGCAGATGACGTCCGAACCTCTGGATGGAACTGCAGACGGATGGCAGACAGGCAAGCCGACAGGTAACAGGCAGGTAACTGGAATCAGGAGCTGATGGCTGAAACAGAGTTAGACTGCACAGGAACAACATTGCTCGGGCACCTACATTAAGGAGGAAGCCCTTAATATAGGGTGGAGTCCTCCAGCATTGGCTGGAGACTGATTTGGAAAATGCGCGCGCTCCTTTAAGAGCGGGGAGGGTGCGGGCGCGCGCCCTAAGGCCAGTAGCAGGGAAGGAGCGCGCGGGACCAGCAGGGCGGAAGGAGGACACCGAGGATGCCAGAGGCGCAGAGGAGGCTGGGAGCACTGAGGACGCTGAGCGCAGGTGAGGAGAGCGACGTCCCTGTCTGGCAGCAGGCAGGGACGCGGGCGCTACAGTACCCCCCCTCTAGGCCCCCCCTTCTTTAGGTCAGAAAGAAATTTAGCTAGGATAAGAGGGGCATGGATGTTCTCCCGAGGCTCCCAGGTTCTCTCCTCAGGACCAAACCCCTTCCAATCCACCAAAAAATAAGTCTTTCTTCCTACCCTTTTTGTGGCCAGAATGTTCTCTACCTCAAATTCATCATCAGCAGACACTGGAGCAGGAGGTGTACCTGTAGACTTAAAAAAAGAGTTAAGAACCACAGGTTTGAGGAGAGATACATGAAAAGAATTAGGAATTCTCAAATTGGCCGGGAGTTTCAATTTATAGGACACCGGATTGATCTGACTGATGATCTCAAAAGGACCGATAAACCGAGGACCTAACTTGTAGGACGGAATTTTGAGTCGAACATATTTGGACGAAAGCCAGACTTTGTCCCCAGGACGGAATTGAGGAGGATCCAGACGTTTTTTGTCAGCATGTCTTTTCATGCGCTCGGATGACTGAATGAGTGCGGACCGGTACTCTCCCAGATGGAGGAGAATTCTCTAACCAGAGATTCCGCAGCTGGATTGTCCACAGAGATGGAAACAGGGACAGGGATCCGAGGGTGCTGACCGAAGACTACAAAAAACGGAGACTTGGTGGAAGATTCGCTCTCATGATTATTGTAGGAGAATTCGGCCCAAGGCAGGAGCTCCACCCAGTCAGAATGGTGGGCATTAACGAAGTGTCGAAGATAAACTGGTCAAATTCTGATTTATTCGTTCAACTTGTCCATTGGACTGTGGGTGGTAAGCGGAGGAAAAATCCAGGGTGACGTCTAGCAACTTACAAGTGGCTCTCCAGAAACGTGAGGTGAACTGAACCCCACGATCCGACACAATGTGACGAGGCAGACCATGAAGACGGAAGATGTGGCGGATAAAGTCTTTAGCCAACTCGGGTGCAGACGGAAGACCTGGCAGAGGAATGAAGTGAGCCATCTTGGAAAAGCGGTCAGTGACCACCCAAATGACTGTACAACCAGCAGAGACGGGAAGATCAGTAATGAAGTCCATGGCTATATGCTGCCAGGGGGCAGCGGGTACAGGAAGCGGAAGAAGACGGCCGGCAGGCAGGTGTCTCGGAACTTTGTTGCGGGCACAGGAAACACAGGCAGAAACAAAGTCTATTACGTCTTTGTGCAGGGTAGGCCACCAATAATGCCGGGTAATGAGTTGGAGGGTCTTTTTTTGACCAGCGTGGCCAGCGAGTTTAGACGAGTGACCCCAATGTAGGATTCTCTTCCGATCGGTTTCTGATACGAACGTCTTACCAGGAGGGAGACGATTTAGACTCACGGGAGCCACCTGCATCACTCTGGCGGGATCGATGATATGTTTAGGCTCATCTTCGAGATCCGACACCAGGAAAGACCGAGACAAGGCATCCGCCTTGACGTTTTTGTCAGCTGGGCGAAAATGCAAAAGAAAATCGAAGCGGGCAAAAAACAAGGACCACCGGGCTTGGCGAGGATTAAGTCTCTGTGCCTGCTGGAGGTATGCCAGATTTTTGTGGTCCGTGTAGATGATTACCGGATGAAGAGCCCCTTCGAGTAGGTAACGCCACTCCTCCAATGCCAACTTAATGGCCAATAACTCTCGATCTCCTATGGAGTAGTTGCGCTCGGAGGAGGAGAAGAGTTTGGAGAAGAAACCGCAGGATACCATCCTCCCGGATGGCGATTTTTGGGTAAGAACCGCTCCGGCTCCAGCAGAGGAAGCGTCCACCTCCAGGAAGAACTGCTTGTTGCCATCCGGGCGATGCAGCACTGGAGCGGAAGAGAAGGCCTGTTTAAGAGAAAGGAAGGCCTCCTCTGCTTCGGTCGTCCACTGTTTGGGGTTAGCATCCTTGCGAGTGAGCGCTGAGATTGGAGCAGTCCTGGAAGAGAAGTGCGGTATGAAGAGACGGTAATAGTTAGCGAATCCCAGGAACCGCTGAATGGCCTTCAACCCCTCTGGTCGGGGCCATTTCTCGATGGCAGACAGTTTCTCTGGATCCATTCGTAGGCCTGTCTGAGAAATAATGTAGCCCAGAAACGGAAGCGAAGTCTGCTCAAAGAGGCACTTCTCATATTTGGCGAAGAGGTGATTCTGCCTGAGCCTGAGCAGAACCTGACGAACATCCCTCCGGTGAGACTGAAGATCCGGAGAGAAGACCAAGATGTCGTCAAGGTACACCACAACACAGGAGTAGAGGAGGTCCCGGAAGATGTCATTGACCAACTCCTGAAAGACTGCTGGAGCATTACAGAGACCAAAGGGCATCACCAAGTACTCGTAGTGGCCGTCCCGGGTGTTGAATGCCGTCTTCCATTCATCTCCTCGACGGATACGAACCAGGTTGTATGCTCCACGAAGATCTAGTTTGGTGAAGACTCTAGCCCCTCTAAGACGATCAAACAGTTCTGGAATGAGCGGAAGAGGGTACTTATTCTTCACCGTGATCGAATTTAGGCCTCTGTAGTCAATACAGGGACGGAGAGATCCGTCTTTCTTTTTAACGAAGAAGAAACCTGCTCCCGCTGGGGAGGTAGATTTCCGGATGAATCCCTTTGCTAAGTTCTCCTCGATATATTCGGACATCGACCTGGTCTCAGCAGCAGACAACGGGTAAATACGCCCACGGGGAGGCGTAGTACCGGGCAACAGGTCAATCGGGCAATCATATGGTCTATGCGGGGGTAATGTCTCTGCTTCCTTTTTATTGAAGACATCAGCAAATGACCAATATGGAATCGGGAGTCCAGGTAGATTAGCAGGTGTAGGAGAAGAATAGACAGGATGAACAGGCACCAGACACGTTTTATGACAGTCCTGTCCCCAGCGAAGAACCTCTCCATTCTGCCAGTCGAGCACAGGTGCATGTTTTTGGAGCCAAGGCAGACCTAGTAAGAAAGCATGAGAGAGTCCGGGTAAAACATGAAACGAGATGCTCTCAGAATGCAACATTCCCACCTGCAGGGTTATGACTTCGGTGATAAGTCGGATGGGACGAGGTAGGAGGCCCCCATCCACAGCAGCAACAGATACAGGTTCAACAAGAGGTTTGGTGGGAATGTGATACTTCTCTACTAGAGCCTGTGACACGAGATTCCCAGCTGCTCCAGAATCAAGTTGGGCCATTTCGAAATGGCGGTTCTTACCGAGCAGAATTGAAACCGACAGCAGCAGGGATGAAGAGGATTTATTTTTGTCTAGATTGACCTCTCCGAGCGAACCTAGACACAGGCGTTTCCCGACCTCTCCGGACAGGTTTGGATCCAGTGCTCCTTACTGCCGCAGTAGAAGCAACTTTTCTCGGCACGGCGTGAGTCCTGACGGGCTTTGACCATCTTGGTCTGGTCGACCTGCATAGGCTCAGCAGTGTGCACCTGAGGAGAAACGGAAGAGGTTATGGATCTCTGACACGAGGGTGCAAGATGGGAAAAAATTTTTTTACGGGTGATCTCTTCGGCTCGTTCCTGGAACCGTAGATCAATTCGATTGGCAAGATCTATTAAATCATCTAGAGAGGTTGGAATGTCCCAGACCGGCAAGTTCGTCTTTAATACGGCCGGACAGACCCTCCCAGAAGACCGAAATTAGAGCTTCATTGTCCCAAGCTAGTTCTGAGGCTAAAGTCCGGAACCGTATGGCATATTGACCAACGGTGAGGCTCTCCTGACGGAGACGCAGCAGAGATGATGCAGAGGAAGTCTTCCGTCCAGGTTCGTCGAATACCTTCCGGAAGGCCGAGAGAAAAGCAGGCAGGTCAGATACCAGAGGATCCTCTCTCTCCCAGAGAGGATTAAGCCAGGCCAGGGCCTCTCCGGTGAGATGGGACATGATGAAGGCAATTTTGGCCCGGTCAGAGTTAAACTGGTGTGCCAGGAGTTCAAAATGCAGGGTGCACAGATTAATGAAACCCCGAGCCAGAGCAGGATCGCCTCCAAACCTAGGAGGAGCTGACAGTCGGGGTCCGGGAATGGAAACCACGGAATTGGGAATCAGCGGGACTGACGGATTATGAGTCATGGCTCCAGCGATGGTTGCTGGTGATGAATTCAGAGTGTCCAGACGGAATTGACGTTCCGCAGGTGACCCAGGATGGCCTCCTGTTGAGACCTCTGGCGAGACAGCTCATGACACAGTTCCGGGAGTGAAGGGGTTTGGGTGCCACCGGGTTCCATGGCCCGAGCAAACTGTAACGGGTCTGGTGGGTGGAACTACTGACGAGACAGGTCAGGTTGGTGGAACCACAAAGCTTTATTATACAAGAGAGTTTACTTGTAAGAGAGCGGGTGGCACCCGGGAAAAGGGCAGGGAATCACGGCAGGGGATATAGGTAGTCTCTGGACAGGCAGGTTTGTCACAGCAAGTGACCAAGGCAGTCTCTGGGACAGGCAGGTTGTCACAGCAAGTGACCAGGCGGTATCTGGGCAGGCAGGTTGTCACAGCAAGTGACCAAGGCAGTCTCTGGGACAGGCAGGTTGTCACAGCAAGTGACCAAGGCAGTCTCTGGACAGGCAGGTTTGTCACAGCAAGTGACCAAGGCAGTCTCTGGGACAGGCAGGTTGTCACAGCAAGTGACCAGGCGGTATCTGGGCAGGCAGGTTGTCACAGCAAGTGACCAAGGCAGTCTCTGGGACAGGCAGGTTGTCACAGCAAGTGACCAAGGCAGTCTCTGGGATAGGCAGGTTGTCACGGCAAGTGACCAGGCAGTATCTGGGCAGGCAGGTTGTCACAGCAAGTGACCAAGGCAGTCTCTGGGACAGGCAGGTTGTCACGGCAAGTGACCAGGCAGTCTCTGGACAGGCAGGTTGTCACGGCAAGTGACCAAGGCAGTCTCTGGGACAGGCAGGTTGTCACGGCAAGTGACCAGGCAGTCTCTAGAACAGGGCAGGCATATACGACCTGATATGGTGGAGCCTCCAGGTAGGCTGCAGTCGGATGGCAGATGATCGCTCCCAGGTGAGCAGGCAAGAGCCGTGGATCTCTGCAGATGATGTCCGAACTTCTGGATGGAGCTGCAGTCGGATGGCAGATGATCGCTCCCAGGTGAGCAGGCAAGAGCCGGGGATCTCCGCAGATGATGTCCGAACTTCCGGATGGAGCTGCAGTCGGATGGCAGATGATCGCTCCTAGGTGAGCAGGCAAGAGCCGGGGATCTCTGCAGATGACGTCCGAACCTCTGGATGGAACTGCAGACGGATGGCAGACAGGCAAGCCGACAGGTAACAGGCAGGTAACTGGAATCAGGAGCTGATGGCTGAAACAGAGTTAGACTGCACAGGAACAACATTGCTCGGGCACCTACATTAAGGAGGAAGCCCTTAATATAGGGTGGAGTCCTCCAGCATTGGCTGGAGACTGATTTGGAAAATGCGCGCGGCTCCTTTAAGAGCGGGGGAGGGTGCGGGCGCGCGCCCTAAGGCCAGTAGCAGGGAAGGAGCGCGCGGGACCAGCAGGGCGGAAGGAGGACACCGAGGATGCCAGAGGCGCAGAGGAGGCTGGGAGCACTGAGGACGCTGAGCGCAGGTGAGGAGAGCGACGTCCCTGTCTGGCAGCAGGCAGGGACGCGGGCGCTACACATAAGAATGTAAGTATAAAATAGATTTACCTGACACAATATCAGCAGAACTTAGGGTTAATCTTGAGGACTAGATGTGCAGAGACGATATCAGTTGAACTCAGGGTTAATCTAACCTGACCCTACACTGGGGTCCTAACTAATCCCTTACCTTGGAGGTACTGATAATGGTTCAGAGGTCCAAGTCTCCAGCCTAACCCTGTCTCCTATCAGACCCTGAACCCTGTAATCAGTCCTAAGAAGGATCCTGACTACCACCAAAGGGATATGGGCTGATCTTAGCTAAATACACAGATTAGACATATAAGACAGACAGGATAGCACTCTCTTGCATACACACTCAAACACCGAAGGAACATAAATGGTCTGGGAAATAAACTCTAAGCAAGTTAAGCTTAGAACAACTAAGGAGCTCACAACTAAAGTCTATACAGATTCATTCCTATCTGTGGTCTGCATGAAGATTTCACTGGCATCTCCCCAAGCAGACAACCAGGAATTTAAAGGAAACCAATCAACAAATAATCAATTGCAGCCGGGAGAAACTGCACCCAGTCCCAGCACCGAGCACAGACAGAATTAACTCCCTAGCTGCCAAACACAAAGAAACAGCAACTCAGCTGTGAGAAGTCAAAATGTGCAACCGCGACGATCTTCGTGGCAATGCACACATGACAGGTGGATACGGAGACAGATGTGCGCAGAGGCGGATACGGAGGCAGATGAGATAGAGCAGAAGAGCGCACACCAGAGGCGATACAAAGACAGACGGAGCACACGCAGAGGCGATACGGAGGAGATGGAGATAGAGGCAGAAGAGCGCACATGCAGAGGCGGATACGAAGACAGACGGAGGCACAGATGGATACGGAGGCAGACGCAGAGGTGGATACACACACATATATAGACACAGACACACAGATCTCTGGTGCCATCACACGGTCGGAGACATATCACTATACCGACACATTGCAGCCCCAATGTCACGCACACGTCCAGCTCAGCTACATCTCGCAGCTTGCACCGCACACAGCCCGCCACGGCGCCACATCCTCTCCGGTGCAGGTCTCTCACCTCCTGCAGCTGCCGGACAGGTGGAGCAGTGATGCGGTCAGAGATCAGCTCGGGATGTATTGGCCGCAGGTATCAGTGCGCAGGGCCCGGCGGGGTGCAGGTATCAGTGCGCGGTATCGGGCGGGGTGCAGGCTGGGAAGCAGAGCCCTCCGTGGTGTTGTTGTTGCGCTGCATACAGGGCCGGTTTTAGGTAAAGTGGGGCCCTAGGCAAAGTTTAAAATGGGGCCCCAAATGCTAGCATATTGCACATCACACAGAAGCATTTCGGTTGTATTTTCATGCGCTGAGTTCAGGCCGCTAAATGAGTGTGATCTACAATATTGAAGTCGTTCAACACTTGTTTCCGGCCTCTTTCCACCGTCTGAGGAACAATGATGGGGACAGAATGATCACTAATAGATCACTAATAGATCCCCATAACAGTATCCCCATACAGTTTACACCAGCAATGTGCTGCTGAAAACAATGATTTTTGTTCCGGCATAAACAATCCAATTACTCAATGAATATGCAGCATTTTGCTTGTTTAGTATAATACACCCCATAGTCCTCCATACGTTATAATGTGCACCACAGTCCTCCATATTGTAAAATGCACACCCCATAGTCCTCCATATAATATAATATGCCCCATAGTCCTCCATATAGTATAATACACACCCCATAGTCATCCATATAGTATAATACACCCCATAGTCCTCCATATATTATAATGTGCACCACAGTCCTCCATATTGTAAAATGCACAACCCATAGTCATCCATATAATATAATATGCCCCATAGTCCTCCATATAGTATAATACACTCCCCATCGTCCTCCATATAGTATAACACACTCCTAAGTCCTCCATATAGTTTAATACACTCATAGTATAATGCACCGCCATACTCATCCATGTAGTACAATTCACTTCCCATAGTATAATGCACCCCATAGTTCTTCATATAGTATAATGTCCCAAAGTCCTCGATACAGTATAATGCAGCCCACATATAGCATAATGCAATCACCCCATAGAGCATAATGCAGCCACTCCACAGAATATAATGCAGCCCCCCATATAGTATAATGCAACCCCATACTAGCTCCCCATAGAATATAATGCAGCTCCCATAGAATACAATGTAACCCCTCAGAGTATGATGCAATCACCCCTCATAGAATATAATAAATATAATACAGCCCCCATAGAATATAATATAGTCCCGAATAGAATATAATACAGCCCGCATCCCCATAGAATATAATGTAGCCCCCCCATAGTATATAACACAGTCACATAGTATATAACACAGCCATATAGTATATTGCACTGCCCACATAGTATATAGCACAACCACATAGTATATAACACAGCCACATAGTATATAACACAGCCACATAGTATATAGCACGGCCCACATAGTATATAGCACAGCCACATAGTATATAGTGCGGCCCACATAGTATATAGCACAGCCACATAGTATATAGCACAGCCACATAGTATATAACACAGCAACATAGTATATAGCATGGCCCACATAGTATATAGCACGGCCCACATAATATATAGCGTGGCCCACATAGTATATAGCGCGGCCCACATAGTATATAGCGCGGCCCACATATTATATAGCGCGGCCCACATAGTATATAGCATGGCCCACATAGTATATAGCACGGCCCACATAGTATATAGCGCGGCCCACATAGTATATAGTGCGGCCCACATAATATATATCACAGCCACATAGTATATAATACAGCCACATAGGATATTACACAGCCACATAGGATATTACACAGCCACATAGGATATTACACAGCCACATAGTATATAGCGTGGCCCACATAGTATATAGCACAGCCACATAGCATATAGCGCGTCCCACATAGCATATAGCGGGGCCAACATAGTGTATATTAGGGCCCAAATAGTATATAGCGCGGCCCACATAGTATATCGCGCGGCCCACATAGCATATAGCGCGGCCCATATAGCGCGGCCCACAATAGGATATAGCGCGGCCCACATAGTATATAGCGTGGCCAACATAGCATATAGCGCGGCCCACATAGGATATAGCGCGGCTGACTCTCCTCCATTATTGCTTTGAACTGTATCGGCAATACGGTATAGTTCAATGCAGCGGCGGGGGAGTCGGCGCTAGCGAAAGGCGGGCCCATAAGTACCAGATCGCGGCTCTGAATCTCCCCGGTTCGGGGAACCGGCTACTTTTTTAACAAGCGGTTCCAGTGAACTGGGGAGAATCCCACCCCTGGACACATCACTTCGATACACCGGCCCGGTACCGAGTATCCCACTGCCCTGGCGGGCGATCCATATGCTAATGCCAGCACATATTTAGAGGTAAGATGAGCCAGTTCTATTGTTACAATGCATGAATACTGATAACCTATAGAAAGGCTGACCGGATGGTGTAATAGAGTTCTGTTCTGATACTTAGAGTGTCAGTGTGGTTCTCTCTCTTTGTACATGTACTTAGATTTTATAATTTAATTTGGAGCAGACACAACTTCCCACAATACGTGGAGACGACAAACCTGGCGCAACGAACAGGGACCCGCTACTTCAAATAACCGCTCGACCCAAACGTTTTGTGGTGTCTGGACAGACTGACAAATCAAAAGCTACAGCACGGGAAGAAGTGTTATTATTAGCCAAATTCAGGTCGTGTTTCTCTCTTGGCCTAGTGTGTCTTTGGGTAAGTGGGTCGGCAGATCACTCGATTTGTTCGTAGTGAGTGGGTCCATTATTGTTAGACAAAGAACCCTGGTGAGACCTTGTGTACCGTGTTGAGTTCCTGTGTTGTATGTCGTATAGGGAATGTGGATTTGGCATTTCACTGGTCATCTGTATGTGGGGTTGGATTGTAACGATTAGTTGATTGTACCCGGTGGAGCCAACGTTGATGATTGTCAGCAGCATCCTCTTGTATTGCTAAAGAAACTCATATTGTTTCGGCTCCTAGACATAGGGGCCGATGTTTTTTGATTGATTATATAGATAAGTCAGGCATGAGTCACCTCAATCCCTGCTGCTCGCCCGCAGCTCTTGCCCAGATTGCTACCACCAGACCTCACACGCCAGTCTAGACTGTGTGGCGCCCCTGGGGTCCTAGTGAAATGTTGACTATGATGAGTAGAATGCCCGACCCTGAAATGGTTCCCATGCTGTTTGTTAGAGAGGTAGAGAAAATTAGAAGGGCTTCTGTCGGTGAGATTTGGAGGACCTGGTGTCAGCAAAGATAGGGGATATCTTATGCATCACCAGACCCAACAAGGGGACCAGAGCAGGTAAGGACAATGAAATGTCACATGTTGGAATTATGGAAAGGTTGGACACACAAAGAGAAACTGCAGGCTCCCTCCTAGTCCCAGAGTAGAGCATGAAAACCACCCTCCTGCCCCTTCTCCAGTTGGAGTCAGTGTCTCGCTAGGAAAATGGCAAACCAGAGTCAGTACCTGTGTTAATGTCCCTCAGTAATGCTGACATCATACAAAAAAAGGTTGCACTCTATCGTGCCAAAGCATGTCAATGTGAGGTAGCTGCTCCTGGTATGCACCTAATTCACACTGGTTTGGATCAGAGAATCATAGAATGTAGAGTTGGAAGGGACCTCCTGGGTCAACTGCTCCAACCCCTGCTCAAAGCAGGATTCTCTAAATCATGCCAAACAGATGTCTGTCCAGCCTCTGTGTGAAGACTTCCATTGAAGGAGAACTCACCACCTCTCGTGGCCGCCTCTTCCACTCGTTGATCACCCTCACTGTCAGAAAGTTTTTTCTAATGTGCCAGTCCGTTTTCTCTTACCACAGTAATGCTGGTCCTGCAGCCATTATCCCCATTTCCAGGTGATCCTTTGCCTTTTCTCATTGACACTGGTGCAGCCAAATCAGTAGTGCGCAGGAAAGATTTAGATGCCAGCTGCCTCTCCAAGCAGTCTCCTCCTTGTGTTGTGGTAGAAGGTAAAACCATACACCCCAATGACATGCCCCATTACAGTATCTTTCCAACCCAATCAGTCCACCCTTAGCAGACTCCTAGTCAGTGACACCACACGTGAACCTTCTTGGTGCGGACCTGCTGCAGAAGATACGTGCCAATTTACAGTACCTGGAGGATGGTACTGTGCGACTCTCTGGTACCCTAAACAATGGGGAGGTTTGCCTACTGGTGGCCAGTGATTATAACCCTTGGTCCATGTTTGTTCCGAGGTATGCTCTGAGGAGGAGACTGCCCAGTTTCTTTCTCCTATACCAGAATACCTCTAGTCCAATGGGCCAGCAGATGTAGGCCACCTGTCTGTGCCCCAGTTGGAGTTGACCTAAAGCCTGGAGCCCAGGAAGCCACAATACCCATTGAGTATGGTGCAGGCAGATGCAATATCCAAGACAGTGAAGGAGTTCTTAGAAAAAGGGGTGATTGTCGAAATTACATCACTATGAAATACCCCACTGTTCCTAGTGAAGAAAAAGGTCGAAAAAGGTCAGCCTGCCAGTACCACATAGTCCAAGACCTGCAGATTTGCTGCACAACTGTCACGTTTTTGGGCCATTGTATTTCTGTGGAGGTGAAGCACTTCACTACAGACAGAAAGAGGGCTATCGAGATGCTCTCCCCTCCTACCAATCCTGCAGGCCTGAGGACTTTTCTAGGCCTTGTCTCATATTGCCCTACAGGGGTTACAAATGCCTCGACCCTTATGCGGCCACTGTATGATTGCTCATCCACCCAGCCTTTACAACTGACATCTGAGGCCCTAGAAAACTTCTGTACCCTCAAACTGACCATTGCTTCCGCTCCGGCCTTAAGGGTATGCCACACTAAACAGCGTCGCTAACGAGATCGCTAAAAAACGTCACTATTTAGCGATCTCGTTAGTGACGTTGTTGCTGTGCGGCATCTAGCGATGACGTGGCCCCTGCTGAGATCCTGCTGTGATCTCGTTCGTCGCTGACATCGTTCCGGACCCTATTTTTATCGTCGGCGCCCCGCTGGTAAGTATATATCGCTGCGTGTGGCACCTTTTATTTAGCGATTTAGCGGTATTTTGTACCGCTAAAGTCGTTAAGGAGATCGCTAACCGCGATAGCGTCCTAACGACATCGCTAAATAAAGCCGCTACTAGCGATATTATAACGATCCCGCTAGCGATCTCATTAGTATGCGACGCTAACGAGATCGTTAGCGGGATCGTGTAGTGTGGCAGTACCTTTAGGTCTCCCAGACTACTCAAAACCTTTCAGGCTGTACTGCTGACGCTCCGCCTTGTGAGATGCAAGGCCTAGTATGTCGGAGGATGGTTCAGTCACGGTGACTCCAATGGCTCTAACAATCCCTAGGTGAGGTGGCAATTATTAAGGGGGAGATGATGGATATATGAGACTGAGAGTTATGTTGATGCCCGCAAGGTATGAGGCCGCGGACTAAAGAAGCCTACACCGGGGTCCCGTGCAGACTTGAGAGATGAACTTTACTGAAGACTTGTAACATTTCTTATATTTTTCAACATAACAGTCGTGGGTAGCAGATACAATTTTTCTTACACATTGCGACGGTCAAAGCCTTTTCTCGGTCCCGGCCTTGAGAGGATGGCAGTAAATTTCCATTAGATTAACTGTGCTACATGAAGGGGAAGCATCAGCCAACCTTAATCGGATCAGAGTATCCAGGAAATCTGCTGCGCAGTTCTGCAGTCTCAGCACTCTGTCGCTGTAAATGCGGGGCACTCCGAATAGGATGCTATTTGTACTCCCCGCTAGTTCCAATCGAGGAGCCCCAATTTCCTACGTCTTCTCACCACCAGAACTGCCCGTAATGCGACCGTTTCAGTGCCACACACCCCACCTCCAACTGCCACTTGTTTCAATCAGAAAAACAAGTTGCAATGCCAAACTAAGGCAGAAGAGGGCAGCATAGTACTACAAGTTGTAATACCAAAACAAGGCAGGAGAGGGCAGCATAGTATTAAATAATTTACCTCCTCCCAAGGCAAGACGGGGAGCCGGTGTCACAAGTGCAATCATGTAAGGAATAGAGAACACACTTACCATATGACATATAACATACATTAGTAATGGTTTTTCTGGTCACTACATATACCCCCATAGTTTAAACAGAGCTGTCCCCGGCGTTTGCCACCATATATTATAAAATAATACAGGTCAACGTCTAGTTTGAAACAGCGGGGTGTGACACCAGCGTCTACACCTTCCCGGTACAGGGTGTAGACTGGTAACTGAGCGTCATGTGAGTTGCAGTGGGGCGCTAAGTGAGGGCAGAACCCCATGTCTATAGCAATTCTATGGGGTCCATACAATACTTCTCCCCATAGGTCACATCGGAACTCTGAGATAAAGTTCTGTCAAAGGTTAATTGGCAGACCGGTAAATATATCGGTGGAAACCTGAATGACTGCAAAATATGTACTGAGGTAGATGTCCAGAAATAGAGCAATATTCTCCCTACCCCCTGTACAAACTTGGGGTCACTAAATAATCATGAAAGTATCGTAACATCCGATGAACATGCATTTCAGTGCAACAATAAACTTTATAACTCAAACCTTGGTTTCACTGTAATAGGAAGACTTAATATTTCTTCATAACTCAAAAAATCACACAAATACTAGAGTCTCTCCAGAGATAGAAGACCTTGTTCTTGTAGCAAATCTTCCTGCGCGTAGACGTAAGAAACAGTCTTAAAGTAATCCGTAAAATGTATGTTTTGGTCCCCGGGTGCAGGGTCGGGGCGCACAGTCCATCAACGTGGCTGCACCCCTTTTTTTATTTTAGAACCAACAAAAATTAACCAAAAAATTCTCTAACAAACTGAGAAAAAGTCACAGGTAATGTCTCTGTGCTTAACAGGGGATGAAAGTAGTCGTTTCCAGAAGAAAAACAGTGGGAAAAACGTACAGTTCATTCTGCAAGTTTTAATCCAGATATCTAGCTGGTAACTGACCTTTGTTGATCCTTTGAGAGTGTCGAACCAGAGTGAATTCCTCCATAGGGCCAGGATCTATCTCTGCAGGGTCAGTTCTGAGTGTAAGGTTCTATGTATATATTCCTGAAACTCAGTTTGTTCGTCAGCCATTTTACTTTCTGTCTTGCTGCAGCTATCTTGCCCTCAGTCAAAATGGAGTTTCCAGCTTGCATGTTCCCGCCCTGATTCTCTCATTTTGCTTCTTAAGCAGCCACAGCTGAGCAATCAGTGCTTCAGAATCTAGCCTGCAGTGAACCTGTGACTTGACTCCTGTAAGCCTTGGACCTTGTACTCCAGCTATTCCTACTGAGGAACTCTGAAGCACTTGTGGACTCTGAACCCTGCTCTTTGAAAGACCCACGTTTGCATGGACTTACGGTAACAGAGAAGAAGATCCTGAACCTGTTGTGGAGAGTGATTGCTGAGCTTGGATTACTCTGGCCTGCTGTGTCTCCTGTTTCTGTGTCTGCAAACTGTGTGACTATTTCTGCCAACTTGTATGAAGTAATACAAGACTTTTCTATATCAAACCTGTGACTGGAAGAACGACATCATCAGCTCCCAGAAACTGACCATGTACCGGAGTCTACAGAGAGACTACAGTCTGGCCCCATACCTGGAGAAACTCCCGGACCCCAGAGACCGCCAGATCCTGAGCCGGTATAGACTCAGTGCCCACAGTCTGGCCATCGAATCCGGCCGACACAGGCAGAGCTACAAGCCCAAGGAGGAAAGACTATGCCAACACTGTGACCAGGAGGCCATAGAGGACGAAACCCACTTCCTGCTACACTGCTCCAAATACTCAGCAGTGAGGGACACTCACTTCAGGAGACTCTCACATCTCTTCCCGGATTTCATCACCATGAAGGAGGAAGAGAAAACATATATCTTGCTGGGGGAAGAAGAGAGAGCAGCGGAGATAGCAGCGCGGTATGTGAGCGAATGTCATAGACTGCGAGAAAGAGAACTATGATAGGCCATGGACTTCTATAGCCCCCACCCCGGATCTGCCCCATCACCCCTCCCTATGCCATGGACTTCTATAGCCCCCATCCCGGATCTGCGCCCCCATCACCCCTCCCTAAGCCATGGACTTCCACAACCCCTACCCTAGATCCGTCCCTACCCAACATCCCTATCCCTATTCCCTTTTGTACACTTGCTTTGGAAAAACTAATGTGTATTTAGTCCTGCCAATAAAGCTTCTTTGAATTTGAATTTGAATTTGACTCCTGTGTTTTCATCGCACCCAAGCACAAGACGCTATATGAACTGTACTACATACATTACAAGATTCTGAAGCCAAAACGTTAGTGTCTGCTGGGTCTGGAAGGCTGTGTCTGCTGTAACTGTGGATATCGGATGTCCGGTTGTACTTTCTGTGATGACAGAGGTTGTGACTTCTCACAACCATTCCAGGTGAGCAATTCCCTTAAGTTTTTTCTTTTTGCAGTGTTAGCACAGGTAAACACTATTGTTTTTTTTTTTTTTTCTTCCTTTCTTTTCTCTTTTTTGTCTGCTGTAACTCTGGATATCAGATGTCTGGTTGAAACTTTCTGTGATGATAGTGGTTGTGACTTCTCACAACCATTCCAGGTGAGCAGTTCCCTTAATTTTTTTTCTCTCTGCAGTGTTACCACAGGTAAACACTATTGTTTTTTTTCTCTCCTCTTCTTCCAGTAATCCTGTCTTAAAAGATCTGGAAAATGGAGGCCCGCATAAAGGAACTTTGCGGAGTGACTGATAATATCCTTGCAGATTTGCAGAATATAAAGACCCGTTTTACAAATCTACAGGACCTCAATAATCACAATTTGCAAGTGGTTGGACAGACTACCCAGGATTTGCGAGCCAGGATTGAGGTTCTAGAGGGGCGAGTCCAGGCTCCTGCCGTAGCCCCGAGTGCTGGGATTCCCAAGTTGCCCCCTTTTCGTTTTGGCGGTGAACGTGAAAAATTCAGGGGATTTATTAATCAATGCAATTTTTTTTTTTCTGCACATGCTTCACAATTTCCCACTGAACGATCTAAGGTGCTTACTATAATTATGTTGCTTACCAACAAGGCTTTAATGTGGGCAAACCCTCTGATTGAGACTGAGGATGATTGTTTGAATCACCTTGATGATTTTATTTCAGCCATGGGGCAGGTGTTTGATGAACCCAATCGAGGTGCAACAGCTGAAGCAGCCATGTTAGCTTTGCGCCAAGGTAAGCACTCGGTAGCTGAATATGCCTTGGATTTCAGGAGATGGGCCCTTGATACCACCTGGGACAGTTCCGCCAAAAAATCTATTTTTCGAAAGGGGTTATCTCCACTGATTAAGGATGAACTTGCTCGTGCCGACCCTCCCACTGCGTTAGGTGACTTTATTAACTACTGCATCCGTATTGATACTCGTCTGACTGAACGCAGGCAAGAGAGATGGTTCGAAAGCAATCGTACTAACCTTTTCCTACCTTCCTCTCCAGCTAAGGAACCTTTGAGTAGGATTACACGGGAACCTGAACCTGAACCCATGCAGGTAGACTCTTTACAACGACGGGTTAGTGATGCACGCAAGGAACATCGTTTTAAGGAGAATCTATGTTTCTATTGTGGTAAGTCAGGGCACTTCATTATAAACTGCCCCAGCCGTTCTCGTAAGACTACTGCAGCACTCATTCATTGTGAGTGTTGCGAGAGGGGATCTGTCAGGTCCGAGCCTCAGGCTCCAGAGAGATCTGCAGCAACAGATCTTGATTTCTCGGACTTAAACTCCGTTACCTCTGAGGACGTTGACTGTGTAAACGCTGCCATTTTTCAAGTTTCCTCAGCGGTGTCCCAGCTGAGTTGTAAGAAAAACAATTCTCATTGCTTTCTTTCCATCAAACTCTGGGTTGACTCAGCTTGGGTGTCTAGCTCTGCTATGATCGACTCAGGGGCAAGTGGAAATTTTATGGATGTCTCCTTTGCTCTGAAACAGGGAATACGTTCAGTGAAGAAGGCTACTCCAGTACAGATGGAAACTGTGGATGGCTCCCTGCTGACCTCTGGACCAGTGGATCAGGAAACAGAGCCTTTGAGGGTTCTTATGGGTAAAGATCATCAAGAGAAACTGTCCTTTATGCTTATCTCTTCTCCCCACTTTCCCATTATTCTAGGGCTACCATGGCTGCAGGCTCAGAATCCTACCATTAACTGGGAGACCAAGGAATTACACTTTCCAGAGAAACAGATGAGTCCAAAAGTTTCAGCTTGCTCTGTTCCTAAAGGAATCATGTCAGTCCCTGAACTACCAGCTGTATACCAGGACTATGTGGATTTATGTGACAAGAAGAACGCTGACCAGCTTCCTCCTCACCGTCCATATGATTGTCCAATTGAATTATTGCCTGGAGCAGAGATACCTTTTGGTAAGATCTACCCCTGGCGGGGCCCGAGCTAAAGGCTTTAAAGGATTACATAGATGAAAATCTAGCCAAGGGCTTCATACGCCCCTCTTCATCTCCTGCAGGTGCACCCATCTTCTTTGTAAAGAAGAAAGATGGATCTCTGAGACCATGCGTAGACTATAGGGAACTCAATAAGGTTACTATTAGAAACCGTTATCCATTGCCTTTAATCCCTGAGTTATTGGAGAGAGTGCGACATGCCAAAATTTTTTCTAAACTAGATCTTCGTGGGGCCTATAACTTAGTCCGTATTAGACCTGGGGATGAATGGAAGACTGCATTCAGGTCACGCTATGGACACTTTGAATATCTAGTTATGCCTTTTGGTCTGAGTACCGCCCCAGCCACTTTCCAACACTTGGTGAATGACATCTTCAGGGATCTCCTAGATACATTCGTGGTAATTTATTTGGATGATATTCTAATTTTTTCTAACTCCACAGAGGAACATCATGGACATGTGAGAATGGTCTTGGAACGTCTAAGACAAAATCATCTTTACATCAAACTTGAAAAGTGTGAATTCCATAGGACCGAAATTCAATTTCTGGGGTATGTACTGTCTACACAAGGAATTAGTATGGATGGAAGCAAAACCCAAGCCATCAAGGATTGGCCAAGTCCTAGAAATGTGAAGGAGGTACAGCGCTTCATCGGGTTTGCCAACTTCTATAGACGTTTCATTAGAAATTTCTCTGAGGTAGTGTCACCTATCACTCAACTTACCCGGAAAGAGTCTAGGTTTTCCTGGACTCCCCAAGCCCAGGAAGCATTTTCCCGTCTAAAAGATAAATTTACCACTGCACCTATCCTAGTACATCCCAACCCCGAGCTTGCCTTCATAATAGAGGTGGATGCTTCAGACTGTGCCGTTGGAGCTATACTCTCTCAGAGAACAGGTGAGAAGAATGTCTTGCATCCCTGTGCCTTCTTTTCCCAGCAGTTGTCTTCGGCTGAGAGGAACTACGATGTGGGCAATAGAGAGTTGTTGGCCATTATTGCCGCCTTCAAAGAATGGAGACACCTTCTTCAGGGAGCTGCACAGCAAATAGTCGTCCTGACAGACCATCGTAACCTTGAGTTTATCAGGTCGGCTAAGTGCCTGACTCCTCGCCAGGCTCGCTGGAATCTTTTCTTAAACCAATTTAATTTTATCATCTCTTATAGACCAGGATCGCGCAATGGAAAGGCTGATGCACTCTCTAGGATTTACTCAGCAGAGACACGTCCAATTACTCCTCCTAAGACTATTCTTCCTGACTCTAGATTCCTAGGAGTAATTCATAATCAAGACCTACTTAAGGACATCAAGGAAGCATACCATGCAGATTCCTTTTTGGCACAACCCCCAAGGGAAGTAAGTCTTGTCTTTAAGAATGGTGTGTGGATTCAGGGACAACGTCTGTATATTCCTGAAACAGTCAGATTAAGAGTATTGCAACTCATTCACGATTCCAAGATAGCTGGGCATAGAGGAATTCTAAAGACACAGGAATTTCTTTCTCGTTTCTTTTGGTGGCCCACTTGCAGGAAGGATGTTTTGAATTATGTCACTTCATGTGAGGTCTGTGCAAGATGCAAAACACCTCGCTCCTCACCAACTGGTCTGTTACAGCCTCTTCCCACCCCGTCCCGCCCGTGGGGATCCATTTCTATGGACTTCATTGTGGAGTTACCAACCTCTCAGGGGAAGAACACCATTCTAGTGGTGGTTGACCGTCTAACAAAGGCAGCTCATTTTATCCCTTGTGTCGGCTTACCCACTGCAAAACAGACATCAGATTTGATGATTAAAGATGTGTTTCGCTTAATGGAGTACCGGATGAGGTTATTTCGGATCGAGGGGTGCAATTCACTTCTAGGTTTTGGCAAAATTTCTGTGCAGCATTGGACATTAAAGTAAACCTTTCTTCTGCTTTTCATCCCCAGACTAATGGACAGACCGAACGAACCAATCAAACCCTGGAGCAGTATCTCCGCTGCTTTATCTGCCACCTACAGGATGATTGGGTGGATCTACTTCCATTAGCTGAGTTCTCGTATAACAACTCTCAGAGCGCCTCCACTAAGCAGTCTCCTTTTTACTCCAATCTAGGTTATCATCCTAACATTCTACCACGATTTCCCATAGAAACGCCTTTACCAGCAGTGGCTGAAAGAATCACGTCTTTACAGAAGAATATGGATCTTCTAAAGGAAAATCTGGAATCGGCTCAAGAAAGGTACAAGAAAGCAGCAGATAAATTTCGTAAACCTGCACCAGCTTTCAAGGTAGGAGACTTGGTCTGGCTGTCAACCAGAAATCTTAAGTTAAGGATTCCATCGTCTAAGTTGGGACATAAGTACATTGGACCCTATAAAATCAGTAAAATTATAAGTGCCGTTGCTTGTCGTCTTCAACTGCCCAGAACTATGAGAATTCACCCTGTCTTTCATGTATCCCTACTAAAGGCTGCGACACCCAATACGTTTCCTGGACGTTCCTCTCCTTGCCCTGACCCAGTGCTAGTCGATGGTCAGGAAGAATTTGTGGTGGAAAGGATTTTAGATTCCAGGTTGTATAGAAATCAGTTACAATATCTGATTAAATGGCAGGGCTACCCAGTGGAGGACAACTCATGGTAACCGGTCAATAACGTTAATGCTCCTCGCTTGCTCCGTCAGTTTCATCAGAGGTACCCACACAAGCCTGGTCTGAGGTCATCCGGAGGTTGTCCTTAAGGGGGGAGTAATGTAAGGTTCTATGTATATATTCCTGAAACTCAGTTTGTTCGTCAGCCATTTTACTTTCTGTCTTGCTGCAGCTATCTTGCCCTCAGTCAAAATGGAGTTTCCAGCTTGCATGTTCCCGCCCTGATTCTCTCCTTTGCTTCTTAAGCAGCCACAGCTGAGCAATCAGTGCTTCAGAATCTAGCCTGCAGTGAACCTGTGACTTGACTCCTGTAAGCCTTGGACCT
>JARQOD010000360.1:119380-162093 GCA_033576555.1 Oophaga sylvatica
TTACCCACTGCAAAACAGACATCAGATTTGATGATTAAAGATGTGTTTCGCTTAAATGGAGTACCGGATGAGGTTATTTCGGATCGAGGGTGCAATTCACTTCTAGGTTTTGGCAAAATTTCTGTGCAGCATTGGACATTAAAGTAAACCTTTCTTCTGCTTTTCATCCCCAGACTAATGGACAGACCGAACGAACCAATCAAACCCTGGAGCAGTATCTCCGCTGCTTTATCTGCCACCTACAGGATGATTGGGTGGATCTACTTCCATTAGCTGAGTTCTCGTATAACAACTCTCAGAGCGCCTCCACTAAGCAGTCTCCTTTTTACTCCAATCTAGGTTATCATCCTAACATTCTACCACGATTTCCCATAGAAACGCCTTTACCAGCAGTGGCTGAAAGAATCACGTCTTTACAGAAGAATATGGATCTTCTAAAGGAAAATCTGGAATCGGCTCAAGAAAGGTACAAGAAAGCAGCAGATAAATTTCGTAAACCTGCACCAGCTTTCAAGGTAGGAGACTTGGTCTGGCTGTCAACCAGAAATCTTAAGTTAAGGATTCCATCGTCTAAGTTGGGACATAAGTACATTGGACCCTATAAAATCAGTAAAATTATAAGTGCCGTTGCTTGTCGTCTTCAACTGCCCAGAACTATGAGAATTCACCCTGTCTTTCATGTATCCCTACTAAAGGCTGCGACACCCAATACGTTTCCTGGACGTTCCTCTCCTTGCCCTGACCCAGTGCTAGTCGATGGTCAGGAAGAATTTGTGGTGGAAAGGATTTTAGATTCCAGGTTGTATAGAAATCAGTTACAATATCTGATTAAATGGCAGGGCTACCCAGTGGAGGACAACTCATGGTAACCGGTCAATAACGTTAATGCTCCTCGCTTGCTCCGTCAGTTTCATCAGAGGTACCCACACAAGCCTGGTCTGAGGTCATCCGGAGGTTGTCCTTAAGGGGGGAGTAATGTAAGGTTCTATGTATATATTCCTGAAACTCAGTTTGTTCGTCAGCCATTTTACTTTCTGTCTTGCTGCAGCTATCTTGCCCTCAGTCAAAATGGAGTTTCCAGCTTGCATGTTCCCGCCCTGATTCTCTCCTTTGCTTCTTAAGCAGCCACAGCTGAGCAATCAGTGCTTCAGAATCTAGCCTGCAGTGAACCTGTGACTTGACTCCTGTAAGCCTTGGACCTTGTACTCCAGCTATTCCTACTGAGGAACTCTGAAGCACTTGTAGACTCTGAACCCTGCTCTTTGAAAGACCCACGTTTGCATGGACTTACGGTAACAGAGAAGAAGATCCTGAATCTGTATTGGAGAGTGATTGCTGAGCTTGGATTACTCTGGCCTGCTGTGTCTCCTGTTTCTGTGTCTGCAAACTGTGTGACTATTTCTGCCAACTTGTATGAAGTAATACAGGACTTTTCTATATCAAACCTGTGACTCCTGTGTTTTCATCGCACCCAAGCACAAGACGCTATATGAACTGTACTACATACATTACACTGAGATTATTCTGTCCTTGTCCACAGGTAGGCATCACAGGACCAAAACACCAAGATAACGGGTCATTGATATCGAATTCTGGAGATGATGAACTGTGGGATCTTTTGGACTCCGGAAGAGGTTCGCACTCAAATAACTCGTCCACAGGTGTTGAATCAGGATGGAAGTCTTCTGACCTACAAAGTTTTAGTCGATTCCTGTGAACAGCCTTGGGTTGTTGAGTATCTCGCTGGATGCAATAAACGTCATTCCCAGGGTATGGGATACCTTCGATGATGTAAGGCTGTGTCTCCCATTGTGTATCAAGCTTTCCTGTACGATGATTGTTTCTCCACAAGATCTTATCACCTACACGCAAAGGTGTAGCTTTCGCTTGTTTATCAAAATCATGTTGCTGTCTTTTGCAAGCTTCTTCCATACGGGTATCCACAATTTCTTGAGCTTCCACTAGGCGTCTGTGATGATCGCTCACCCACTCAGTAGCAGGCAGAGGATTAATTTAATCGGAGACAGTCACTCCTAGAGCAAGGTCAGCGGGTAGTTTACCTTGACGTCCGAACATCAGAAAATATGGGTGTAACCCGTAAAACATTGCGGGGTATTATTATACACATAGATGAGCTCTGGGAGTAGTGTTGGCCAGTCAGCTTTTATGTGAGCTGGAATAGCTCTTAGCAAGTTCAGGATGATTTGATTCATCTTCTCGCAAAGTCCATTGCACTGCGGGTGGTATGCTGTAGTCCTGAGCTTCTGACATTTGTAGTACTTGCACAATTCTTGGAAGAGTTGTGATTCAAAGGAGGAGCCTCGATCAGTCAAAATCTTCTCCGGGCATCCATAAGGTAGCCAGAAGGCTTTCCAGAGGATAGCAGCGGTAGTCTGGGCAGTTAAATCCTTCACAGGGACGACCACTACAAATTTGGTGAAGTGATCGATGATGGTTAAGACATAGCTGTGGCCTGTCCTGCTGGGCTCCACCTTCAGATGATCAATGGCTACCATTTCTAATGGACGTCGACTCACAATCGGATGCAGTGGTGCTTTCTGATCAGCTTTCACAGTTTTCCTAGTCACACACGTGTGACATTCCTGGCACCATTTTTCGATGTCTCCCCTCATGCCAATCCAATAGAATCGCCTTCGGACTGTGGCTTCTGTCTTTTGCACTCCAAAGTGACCAGACTGATCATGATAGGCACTGAGGACCATGTCTACATCTTTCCTTGGATCACAATTTGATGTAGACGACTACTGGTGATGGGATCCACGCTACTGCGATACAGCAACCCTTACTTCACAAAGAACCGCTTTCACTGTCTCCACAGATGAAGTTATTCAGGGTCAGCATCGCCTCTGCGAATTCTACCGGGAGGTTTTCCCGTGATTAGGAATTCCAAAATTTCTGCAATCACTCTACTTTCAGTCTGTACTTGTATCCATCTAGTTTCCGCTAGCGGAGGGTCTAGACTGGCTTCCTTGGACTAGGAGGCAGAAGTCTCCTGCTGAAGGGCACTGGCCACATTTTGTTGAGCTAATCTGGCGTAAAAGTTCGGCATCTCCACTTCCAGTGATCTTCATCTGGCAGGGCATCTGAAGAGGTTGGTAATTGGAACAAGGCATCGGCATTTTCATTGGACTTCCCAGCACGATACTTGATGATAAAATCGTAGTTAGCTAGTCTGGAGGCCCATCTCTGCTCTAGAGCTCCCAATCTAGCTGTGCTTAAATGAACAAGAGGATTGTTGTCAATGTAGACGATAAATGGAGAGGCAGCTGGATAGTCCTTGAATTAGGGCAGCACGGTGTCTCAGTGGATAGCACTACAGCCTTGCAGTGCTGGAGTCCTGGCTTCGAATCCCACCTAGGACAACATCTGCAAGGAGTTTGTATGTTCTCCTCGTGTTTTCGTGGGTTTCCTCCGGGTACTCCGGTTTCCTCCCACATTCCAAAAACATACTGATAGGGAATCTAGATTGTGAGCCCCTTCGGGGACAGCGACGATAATGTGTGCAAACTGTAAAGCGCTGCGGAATATGTTAGCGCTATATAAAAAAAATAAAGATTATTATTATTATTATTGCTCCGTAACGTCCCACACGAGAGCGAGAAACTCTAGTTTAAAAGAACTGTAATTTTGATTGTTTCGTTCCGCTCCTTTAAGAGATCTGCTAGCAAAGCTGTTACTCGCTCCTTTCCATCTTGCTTCTGGCTTAGGACTGCTCCTAGCCCCTTTAGACTGGCGTCGGTGTAAAGACGGAAAGGCTGGCTGTAATCCGGGTAAGCTAGAATAGGTGGAGTGGTAAGTTTTTTCTTGAGATGTTGGAAGGCAACTTCCTGCTCTTCTGTCCAATGACTAATAATATATTTTTTTCCTTCCTTTTTTGGGTGACCACGTAAAAGTTCTTGCAATGGTGCAGCGATTTGGGCATAGTTAGGTATAAAGCGTCTGTAGTTAACCCGTAAATCCTAAGAAACTCTGGACTTCCTTCAAGGTAGTAGGTGTGGGCCAATTCGTGACCACAGCGATCTTGTCCGGATCAGGTCTCACTCCTTCAGCACTCACAACATGTCCTAGGTAGCATACTTGGGTTTGCAATAAGTGACACTTCGAAGGTTTGACTTTGAGGCCATGTTTGATGACAATCTGGAGAACTTCTGCAAGGTGCTGTAAGTGGTCCTCATAAGATTTTGAGTAGACTATATCGTCTAGATAAAGCAAAACAGTCTCAAAGTTTTTGTGGCCCAAACAACGTTCCATTAACCTTTGAAAAGTTCCTGGGGCATTGCAGAGTCCAAAAGGCATGTCTGTTATGTTTTGGTAGCTGAGGAGAGCAGGCAAAAACGGCAATACACCAGAGAGGTTGGAATCTACTGGATTGCAGTACCCTGACTAACCACCTGTAACGGGTCTGGTAGGTGGAACCACTGACGGAAACGGGTCTGGTTGGTGGAACCACTAAGCTTTATTATACAAGACAATTTACTTGTAAGAGAGCGGGTGGCATCCGGGAATAGGACAGGGAATCACGGCAATTAGCCAGGCAGTCTCTGGACAGGCAGGTTGTCACAATAAGTGACCAAGGAAGTCTCTGGACAGGCAGGTTGTCACGGCAAGTGACCTGGGCAGTCTCTGGACAGGCAGGTTGTCACGGCAAGTGACCTGGGCAGTCTCCGGACAGGCAGGTTGTCACGGCAAGTGACCAGGGCAGTCTCTGGACAGGCAGGTTGTCACGGCAAGTGACCAGGGCAGTCTCTAGGCAGGCAGGTTTGTCACGGCAAGTGACCAGGGCAGTCTCTGGGCAGGCAGGTTGTCACGGCAAGTGACCAGGGCAGTCTCTGAACAGGCAGGTTGTCACGGCAAGTGACCAGGGCAGTCTCTGGGCAGGCAGGTTTGTCACGGCAAGTGACCAGGGTAGTCTCTGGGCAGGCAGGTTTGTCACGGCAAGTGACCAGGGTAGTCTCTGGGAAGGCAGGTTGTCACGGCAAGTGACCAGGGCAGTCTCTGGACAGGCAGGTTTGTCACGGTAAGTGACCAAGGCAGTCTCTAGACAAACAGGCATATACGACCTGAGCTGGTGGAGCCTCCTGGTAGGCTGCAGTCGGATGGCAGATGATCGCTCCCAGGTGAGCAGGCAAGAGTCTCTGGAATAGCCGGGATCTCTGCTGATGATGTCCGAACCTCTAGATAGAGCTGCAGTCGGATGGCAGATGATCGCTCCCAGGTGAGCAGGCAAGAGTCTCTGCAATAGCCGGGGATCTCCGCAGATGATGTCCGAACCTCTGGATAGAGCTGCAGTCGGATGGCAGATGATCGCTCCCAGGTGAGCAGGCAACAGCCGGGGATCTCTGCTGAAGATGTCCGAACCTCTGGATAGAGCTGCAGTCAGATGGCCGACAGGCAAACAGACAGGTAACAGGCAGGCAACTGGAAACAGGAGCTGATGGCTGAAGCAGAGTTAGACTGCACAGAAACAACATTGCTCGGGCACCTCCATTAAGGAGGAAGCCCTTAATATAGGGTGGAGTCCACCAGCATTGGCTGGAGACTGATTTGGAAAATGCGTGCGGCTCCTTTAAGAACGGGGGAGGGTGCGGGCGCGCGCCCTAAGGCCAGCAGCAGGGAAGGAGCGCGCGGGACCAGCAGGGCGGAAGGAGGACGCCGAGGATGCCAGAGGCGCAGAGGAGGCTGGGAGCACTGAGGACGCTGAGCGCAGGTGAGGAGAGCGACGTTACTGTCTGGCAGCAGGCAGGGACGCGGGCGCTACACCACCACAAATAAAGGCAGACGTGGAGCGTTCCTACGTTGGTCCTAGACGCCTCGTCACAGTCTGAGAGATAAGGGTTACTTTTAGAGGTCTCAGGATCTCTTTGGGACAAAACGGCACCTGCCCCAATTTCAGAGGCATCAACCTCCACCTGAAATGGCAGAGAAACATCAGGCTGCCGTAGAACAGGAGCAGAAGTGAATCTCTGTTTAAGTTCCTGAAACGCAGAGACTGCCTCAGGAGGCCAATTCACCACATCAGAACCCTTTTTGGTCAAATCAGTCAATGGTTTAACAATAACAGAGAAATTACCAATACATTTACGATAAAAATTGGCAAAACCCAAGAATCTTTGAAGAGCCTTTAATGAAGTAGGTTGGACCCAATCACAGATGGCCTGAACCTTGACCGGGTCCATTTCAATAACAGATGGGGACAAAATGAATCCCAGAAATGAGATCCTCTGTACGCCAAAAAGACACTTTGATCCCTTCACATACAGAGCATTCTCTCTTAAAATCTGGAAAACAGTCCGAACATGTTTCACATGAGAGTCCCAGTCATTGGAAAAAATCAAGATATCATCCAAATAAACAATCAGAAATTTATCCACAAAATCCCTGAAAATGTCATTCATGAAGGACTGGAAGACGGAAGGAGCATTAGTGAGCCCAAAGGGCATCACTAGGTACTCAAAATGCCCCTCTGGGGTATTAAACGCCGTCTTCCATTCATCCCCGTGCTTAATGCGAATAAGGTTATACGCCCCCCTGAGGTCAAGCTTGGTAAACCAAGTAGCACTTTTCACCCTGGAAAACAGGTCAGAAATCAAGGGTAACGGATATTGATATTTCACAGTGATCTTATTCAGGAGGCGATAATCAATACACGGCCTCAATGAACCATCCTTCTTGGCCACAAAGAAAAAACCAGCACCCAAGGGTGAAGAGGATGGTCTGATATGACCCTTCTCCAATGACTCCTTGATATAAGACCGCATAGTGTCATGTTCAGGTACAGACAAGTTAAAAAGGCGACCTTTAGGGAATTTACTACCAGGCACTAATTCAATAGCGCAGTCATAGCTCCTATGTGGGGCAAGGATGCAGATTTACTTTCACTAAACACATCAGAAAAATCAGTCAAAAAGTCAGGCACATCTTGAGCCTGGGGAAAGGCAGAAAAAACAGAAGTGTTGGCATTAACACATTGGCAGCCCCAACTGGTTACAGACACAGATTTCCAATCCAAAACAGGATTATGAGTCTGTAACCAAGGGAAACCTAGTACAATAATGTCATGCAGATTATACAGCACCAAAAATTTGCAACTCTCCTGATGATCAGGTTCAACCCTCATTATCACCTGAGTAGAGAACTGGGGTTTATTCTCAGCCAAAGGGGTAGAATCAATCCCCAGTAGGGGAATAGACTTCCGTAGGGGCATCAAGGGAAACTCACAACGTTTGGCAAAATCAAAATCCATCAGGTTAATAGCTGCTCCCGAATCAACAAAATCCTGAGCAGAAAATGTGGACAGGGAGCAAATCAGGGTAACAGTCAACAGAAATTTAGTCTGAACACTACCCAAGACAACTGAGCGTGCAAAACTTCTTCCCCGCTTAGGGCAGACTGAAATAGCATGAGAAGCGTCACCACAGTAGAAACATAACCCATTGCGTTTTCGAAACTCATGACGATGTGCCCCAGAAGCCACTCTATCACACTGCATGGGTTCAGAAGCTGGTTCACAAGGCAACACTATTGTCACGCTGTCTAATGATATGTATACAATGTCAGTAAACTATTAATACAGGAACAACACTCTATACAACAACTAGTATAGCAACATCAGCATGTAAGTATAGAATAGATTTACCTGACACAATATCAGCAGAACTCAGGGTTAATCTTGAGGACTTGATGAGCTGAAACAGGAAAGAGGTGGACCGGGATCTAACCTGACCCTAAACTGGGGTCCTAACTAATCCCTCACCTTGGAGGTACTGATAATGGTTCAGAGGTCCAAGTCTCCAACCTAACCCTGTCTCCTATCAGACCCTGAACCCTGTAATCAGTCCTAAGAAGGATCCTGACTACCACCAAAGGGATATGGGCTGATCTCAGCTAAATACACAGATTAGACATATAAGACAGACAGGATAACACTCGCTTGCATACACACTCAAACACCAAAGGAACATAAATGGTCTGGGAAATAAACTCTAACCAAGTTGAGCTTAGAACAACTAAGGAGCTCACAACTAAAGTCTATACAGATTCATTCCTATCTGTGGTCTGCATGAAGGTTTCACTGGCAACTCCCCAAGCAGACAACCAGGAATTTAAAGGAAACCAATCAACAAATAATCAATTGCAGCCGGGAGAAACTGCACCCAGTCCCAGCACCGAGCACAGACAGAATTAACTCCCTAGCTGCCAAACACAAAGAAACAGCAGCTCAGCTGTGAGAAGTCAAAATGTGCAACCGCGACGATCTTCGTGGCAATGCACACATGACAGTACCCCCCCTTCTACGAGGGGCCTCCGGACCCTCAGGGCCAGGCCTGCCCGGGTGAGTTCTGTGGAAGGTCCGAACCAAACGATCTGCGTTAACATCAGACGCAGGGACCCACGTCCTCTCCTCTGGACCATACCCCTTCCAATGCACCAAGTACTGAAGGGACCGGCGATTCAGACGTGAGTCAATGATCTTTGATACTTGAAATTCCAAGTTACCATTGACCAACACAGGAGGAGGAGGTAGAGGTGACGGTATGACTGGTGCCACATACCTTTTAAGTAATGACTTGTGGAACACATTATGAATTTTAAACGTAGGAGGGAGGTCCAGACGAAATGCCACAGGATTAATTATGGAACTGATCCTGTACGGCCCGATGAATCTGGGACCCAGTTTCCAGGAGGGCACTTTAAGTTTTATATTCCTGGTAGACAACCATACCAGATCGTTCACATTCAGATCTGGACCAGAAACTCTCCTCCTATCAGCCATACGTTTGTAACGGTTCCCCATCGTACTCAAATTATTCAATACACCTCTCCACACAGAAGCAAGTGACGACGAAAAAGGCTCCTCCTCAGGAACCCCAGAAGGGCCCCTCCCATTGAAAGTACAAAACTGGGGATGGAAACCATATGCCCCAAAAAACGGGGACTTACCAGTGGACTCGCTCCGCCTGTTGTTAAGAGCGAACTCTGCCAGAGGCAAGAAAGAAGACCAGTCCTCTTGGTTCTCTGAGACAAAACACCGGAGATATGTCTCTAAGCTCTGATTCAGACGCTCTGTCTGACCATTGGTCTGCGGATGAAAAGCCGAGGAAAATGACAATTGCATCCCCCGACGTAAACAAAATGCCCTCCAAAATTTGGACACAAACTGAGACCCCCTATCTGACACCACATCAGAAGGCAACCCATGAAGTCTAACGATCTCCCTAATGAACACCTGCGCCAGAGTTTTAGCATTAGGGAGTGCAGGAAGAGCAACGAAATGTGCCATCTTACTGAACCTGTCAACAACCACCAGTATGACAGTATTCCCTGACGACGGAGGAAGGTCCGTAATGAAGTCCATAGATAAATGAGTCCATGGACGCTCCTGAAGTTTCAAGGGTAAAAGGGTCCCAGACGGACGGGTATGAGGGTTTTAGAGCGAGCACACAACCCACATGACGCGACAAAAGTTATAACATCTTTATTAGCATTAGGCCACCAAAACCGGCGAGAAAGGAGATCTAAAGTAGCCTTACTCCCTGGATGTCCTGCTAGAGCGGAATTATGATGTGCCTCAATAACCTTTTGTCTCAACAGATTTGGGACAAACAGTCTCCCTGGAGGTCCTGCAGGGGCGTCCCCCTGAGCCTCTAACACCTCCTCCTCAAGCTCAGAAAATACAGCCGACACTACCACCCCCTCCTGAAGGATAGGACTCGGGTCATCCGTTTTCCCGGCCCCTGGGAAACTGCGAGACAAGGCATCAGCCTTAACATTCTTAGACCCCGGGCGATAAGTGACGACAAAATTAAACCTGGTAAAAAACAACGACCATCGAGCTTGTCTGGAATTCAGACGCTTAGCGGATTCCAAATACAACAGGTTCTTGTGATCAGTAATAACGGTGACCGGGTGGACTGCCCCCTCCAAAAAGTGACGCCATTCTTCAAAAGCTAACTTAATGGCCAAAAGTTCCCTATTGCCGATATCATAATTCCTTTCGGCGGACGACAATTTCTTAGAAAAGAAAGCGCACGGATGCCATTTACCAGGGGACGGACCCTGGGACAATATAGCACCCACCCCTACGTCAGACGCATCCACCTCCACAATGAACGGCTGAGATGCATCTGGTTGGATGAGAACGGGTGCCGAAGCAAAACATTTCTTCAAAGAGGAAAAGGCTTGGCAAGCTTTGTCCGACCATTTAGAAAAATCCGTCCCTTTTCTTGTCATGTCAGTGAGAGGTTTGACAACGGATGAGAAATTACATATAAATTTCCGGTAGTAGTTAGCAAACCCCAAAAAACGCTGCAGAGCCTTAAGATCCCCTGGCTGATCCCATTCAAGCACTGCTCTCACCTTTTCAGGGTCCATACGGAAACCGGAGGCTGACACCAAGAAACCCAAAAACTGAAGTTCCTGTACGGCAAACACACACTTCTCCAGTTTGGCGTATAGTTTATTGTCTCGCAAGATCTGCAACACCTGTCTCACATGCTCCTGATGAGACATAAGATCTGGCGAGTAAATTAAAATGTCGTCCAAATATACGACCACAAACAGCCCCACAAGGTGACGAAAAATGTCATTAACAAAATGTTGGAATACTGCTGGTGCAGTAGTCAGACCAAAAGGCATGACTAGGTTCTCATAATGTCCCTCCGGCGTGTTAAACGCCGTTTTCCACTCATCCCCCTCTTTTATCCTAATCAGATTATACGCCCCCCTGAGATCCAATTTAGAAAACCATTTGGCGCCAACAATTTGATTGAAGAGATCAGGAATAAGAGGGAGTGGATACGGATCTCGAACAGTAATCCGATTAAGTTCGCGGAAATCCAAGCAAGGGCGTAGGCCTCCATCTTTCTTCTTCACAAAGAAAACCCCGCGGCTACTGGGGAAGATGAAGGTCTAAGGGTGAGTTTCCACGGTCAGGAAACGCTGCGTGTTTGGCGCTGTGCGCTGGCGCAGCGCCAAACACGCAGCGTCCAGATGTTACAGCATAGTGGAGGGGATTTCAAGAAATCCCGTCTCCACTATGCGTAACAATACGCAGGTGGCAAACCTGCGTAAACGGACATGCGGCGCGTCTTTTTAGACCGCAGCATGTCCTCGCGTATTGCGGCGACGGTGCGTCGCCGCAACATAATTAACACAGGGCTATGTAGCCCTGCGCTCTTTCCGGAGGTGTTCCGGAGGTGTCCTGAACACCTCCGGAAAGATCGCGCGTCAGAAAGGGGGCGGGGCTTAGACGGAGCGGAATTTCCGCTCCGTCTAAAGCGCTATGGTTCCGGACCGTGGAACCATAGCCTAATATGCCCTTTGGCCAGACTTTCAGAAATATAATCTTTCATAGCCTGCCTCTCAGGACCAGAAAGATTATACAACCTAGCTTTAGGCAACTTAGCATCAGGAAGGAGATTAATAGAGCAGTCATACACGCGATGAGGAGGCAACTCCTGACACCCCTCCTCAGAGAAAACATCCCCAAAATCCTCCAAAAAGGCAATGTACTAGGCACGACCGCACTGATGACTGTGTTCATGCAGTTGCTTTTGCAAAACTCACCCCATTGGCTTATTTCTCTGGACTGCCAATTAATCACAGGGTTATGTTTAACCAACCAAGGAAGTCCCAACACAATGGGAGTAGGTAGACCCTCCAACACATAACAAGATAATTGTTCCCTATGTATTGCCCCTACCCGAAGGTCAATGTTATGAACCTCATGAACAAAGCTACCTTGGCCGAGAGGCCTGGCGTCAATGGAGAATATAGGGATCGGTTTGACCAATACACTCAGATGCATACCTTGAGCCTGAGCAAACTGAGCGTCAACCAGATTAGCCCCGGAACCACTATCAAGAAGAACAGACAATCTCTCCACTCTCGTACCAACTACCACCTCCACTGGTACAAGGAACTGAGAAGAACTGGCGGATGAAATACATACTCCCAGGTTGTCGTCCACCACACAACCTGGGATTAACAGTTTTCCGGCGACTTTTGGCTCAACAAGGCACGGGATGGACATTCTCCAACAAAATGTCCCTCTTTCCCGCAGAAAAAACATCTTCTAGTCCTGCGGCGTACCGCCAATCCCCTCCTACGAAATGATGTCCCTCCCAACTGCATAGGCTCATCCGAACAGACAAGGGGAACCTCAACATAAGGGACTTTAGTGGTAGGTGGAGAAACAACAGGGAGTGGGGTTACCTCACCCCTCTCCCGAAGCCGTCTATCAGTACGGATAGCTAAGGCCATAGCAGCCTCCAGAGAAGGAGGAGACTCATACTGAGCCAAAACGTCTTTTAATTTATCAGAAAGCCCATGACAAAACTGGCTCCTAAGAGCTGGGTCATTCCACTGAGTATCCGTGGCCCATCTACGGAACTCAGAAGCAAATTCCTCTGCCGGACGATCTCCCTGCTGTATCTTACGTAATTTTGTCTCAGCAAGAGAGACCCGATCTGGGTCATCATATACCAATCCCAGGGCAGTAAAAAATTGATCTACAGACAGTAGAGCCGGGGATCCCGGAGGAAGGGAAAATGCCCAGGATTGAGGGTCCCCTTGCAGAAGTGAGATAACAATTCCCACTCTCTGCTCCTCACTCCCTGATGATCGAGGCCGAAGCCGAAAATACAATTTACATGCCTCCCGGAAGGTGAAAAATTTGTCTCGCCCACCAGTGAACCTGTCCGGGAGAGCTACTTTAGGTTCAACTCTGGTTTGCTCCAGGGGAGACAAAACTTTGGACTTAATGTCCGTCAGCTCCATGGATAATCCCTGCAACTGCAGAGCCAGCTGGGCTACTGGATCCATGGTAACTGGAGATAATTTTTAGGGCCAGTGAAAATGTCACGCTGTCTAATGATATGTATACAATGTCAGTAAACTATTAATACAGGAACAACACTCTATACAACAACTAGTATAGCAACATCAGCATGTAAGTATAGAATAGATTTACCTGACACAATATCAGCAGAACTCAGGGTTAATCTTGAGGACTTGATGAGCTGAAACAGGAAAGAGGTGGACCGGGATCTAACCTGACCCTAAACTGGGGTCCTAACTAATCCCTCACCTTGGAGGTACTGATAATGGTTCAGAGGTCCAAGTCTCCAACCTAACCCTGTCTCCTATCAGACCCTGAACCCTGTAATCAGTCCTAAGAAGGATCCTGACTACCACCAAAGGGATATGGGCTGATCTCAGCTAAATACACAGATTAGACATATAAGACAGACAGGATAACACTCGCTTGCATACACACTCAAACACCAAAGGAACATAAATGGTCTGGGAAATAAACTCTAACCAAGTTGAGCTTAGAACAACTAAGGAGCTCACAACTAAAGTCTATACAGATTCATTCCTATCTGTGGTCTGCATGAAGGTTTCACTGGCAACTCCCCAAGCAGACAACCAGGAATTTAAAGGAAACCAATCAACAAATAATCAATTGCAGCCGGGAGAAACTGCACCCAGTCCCAGCACCGAGCACAGACAGAATTAACTCCCTAGCTGCCAAACACAAAGAAACAGCAGCTCAGCTGTGAGAAGTCAAAATGTGCAACCGCGACGATCTTCGTGGCAATGCACACATGACAACTATTCCACGCATACCTCTACGCTCACGCAAACGTCTGTCAATTTGAATCGCCAATGACATAGAATCATTGAGACCAGAGGGAGCAGGGAAACCCACCATAACATCCTTTACATTCTCTGACAGACCCTTCCGAAAAAGGGCTGCCAAAGCATCATCATTCCATTTGGTAAGAACTGCCCACTTTCGGAATTTCTGACAGTACAACTCAGCGTCCTCAAGCCCCTGATTTAATGCCAACAAGGATTTTTCAGCTTGATCAGTGACATTAGGTTCATCGTACAATAATCCCAGAGCCAGAAAAAATGCATCAACATTACTCAAAACAGGGTCCCCAGGTGTCAGGGAAAAAGCCCAATCCTGAGGATCGCCGCGCAGGAGAGAGATGACAATTTGAACCTGCTGTGCTGCGTTTCCTGAGGACTTAGATTTTAAGGCAAAAAACAACTTACAGTTATTTTTGAAATTCAGAAATTTAACTCGATCCCCAAAAACAAATCTGGCATGGGAATCCTAGGTTCCACAACTGGCAACCTAGCAAGATAGGTAGCAATACTCCGAACCTCAGTGGCAAGCTGATCCACACGGCCAGACAACTGTGCAAACTCCATTGAGAAAAAAAAAATCCTCCTCAGCACCCAGAGAAAAAGAGGGAAAAAATGCAACAAACAGAAAAAAAAAAAATCTCTGACAACTCTGACAACTTTTTTGTTTCCACACTATTTTTCCCTTCTGTGAGTACCATATAATTTTCAGTTGGGCCGGTGATACTGTTATGTTTTGTTAGCTGAGGAGAGCAGGCAAAAACGGCAATACACCAGAGAGGTTGGAATCTACTGGATTGCAGTACCCTGACTAACCACCACAACTAAAGGCAGCCATGGAGCGTTCCTACGTTGGTCCTAGACGCCTCGTCACAGCCTGAGAGGTTAACTACACCTAAAGATAGAAAGAGGAAAGCTATATGCCCCGGAGCAGATCCCCAAAGAACATAGGAAGCCCCCAAACATGTAATGGCGGTTAGACAAGAGGAAATACAGAAACAGACAGAAAATAGCATGAGCAAACGCTGGGGCCCAATCTGCCTAGACAGAAAAGGATAGAAAGGATACTCACTGCAATCCAAAAAAAAACCCTAAAAAAGCCAATGCTACTAATTGCAAAAACACCTGAGATCACACGATCTCTACCACCTAAATTAGTTCTCTGGTGTAACAAAACTAAGCCACAGCCACTGAAAAAACTGGAAAAGGCAAATGAACAAAGAACAGTGGCTCCAGGGGAACCAAGAGGAGCCCAAGCCCCCCGGGGAGGGGAACCTGGCCAACCTCACAGAAATGCAGAGAAATATGCAAATGGCAAGCACAAAAACAAAAAACAGAAAATATCTTATCTGAGAGCAGGAGAAGAGGCAAGACTCAGCAAGCTTCCAAGTGAACAAGGAAACAACGTTGAGACAAGAATAATTGATCACCGGCAACCATGATGGGGGGAAACCTCCCTTATATCCAGCCAGTCTGTGATTCCTGATTGCCAATCCTCATTGATGGAGCTTCTGCTCAGAATTCATTTCTAAAACATTCACAACACATGTAATTGAATTCAAAGAGGCCCATTGAGGAGGTAAATGCCATTTTCTCACGATCTTCCTCCGACATAGGCACTTGCCAGTACCCACTTGTTAAATGTAATGTGGAGAAATATGCAGCAGACCCCAGAGCTGTTAGTGACTCTTCAATATGCGGTAATGGATATGCGTCTTTATGGGTAATGCTGTTTATCTTGCGGTAGTCCACGCAGAATCGGATATTGCCGTCTTTTTTCTTCACCAAAACTAAAGAATGCAGCCCAGTGGTTGGGACTTTCGCGAATTACTCCAGCATCTTTCATTTCTTGCATCATTTTTTTGACAGGCTGATACATGGCCGGTGGAATGGGTCGGTACCGCTCTTTAATGGGAGGATGAGAACCAGTGGGGATGGTATGCTTTATCTCGCGCGCTTTACCATAATCCATAGGATGTTTGCTAAAGGCTTGATGGAAGTCTGGAGCAAGCTTCAATATTTCTTCAATTTGTTTAGATGGGGTGGTTACCTCTCCTACATGTATGTCAGACTACCACACGGCTTCTGGAGCTACACTGTCCTCCTCTACTACTTGAGTCTTTTTTTCGAGTTGGACTCACTACATCCTGGTAGGAAATGATCGATAATTTAGCTACAGGATAGTACCTTCTCAGTTCCACTGCAGTGTCACCTAGGTTTAACAGACGAATTGGTACCCTTCCTGCAGATACCGTAACAAGACTCCTTGCAGTCATAAGCGTAGGATGCTCTGCCATGGGTAGGGATTCTACGAAGGCCGGATAGTCTTGTCCTTGGATCCCTGGTTGGGCATGACACCACAGCATAGTTCAGTGTTGGGTTGCAAAATGACAGGACGTACATCACAGATGCGGGCACGGCAGATCTCGCCTCGAGGATTACTGAACTGCTGCTGCGCTGACGACACTCTGTGTTATGATATGGTGGCCGAGGAGGACAGGAGCAAAAACAGCCAAGGCAGCCAAACACCCAGAGAGGTTGGGAACTAATAGGTTGCAGAACCCTAAACTGACAGCACAACTAGAAGCAGCCGGGGACGTACCTACGATGACTCAGACGCCTCGTCACAGCGGGAGAGTTAGCTAAGCCTAAAGATAGAAAGGGGAAAGCTAACTGCCCCGGAGTAGACCCCAAAAGAGTAGGAAGCCCCCAAACATATAATGGCTGTTAGAAAAGAAAAAACACAAATGCAGGCAGAAAATAGAGTAAGCAAACGCTGGGGTCAAAAACTGCCTAGATAGGACAGGAAAGAACAGAATACTGTCTGCAACCCAGCAAAACCCTAGTCCTTTGCCTGATCCGGCACCCATAGACTTGTATTGTATGACCAAGCCTGATGCGCCGATTCAGGCGCCGTCCGTTCTTTCCAGCGGGAAAAAAAAAGTTACATGATGTGTCCAGTCCGGCCGCCGGAATTCAAATCTATGACGGATCTGGCAAAAAACGGACGAAACGGAAGGACATGCGGCACAATCTGTCACGCTGTCTAATGATATGTATACAATGTCAGTAAACTATTAATACAGGAACAACACTCTATACAACAACTAGTATAGCAACATCAGCATGTAAGTATAGAATAGATTTACCTGACACGATATCTGCTGAACTCAGGGTTAATCTTGAGGACTTGATGAGCTGAAACAGGAAAGAGGTGGACCGGGATCTAACCTGACCCTAAACTGGGGTCCTAACTAATCCCTCACCTTGGAGGTACTGATAATGGTTCAGAGGTCCAAGTCTCCAACCCAACCCTGTCTCCTATCAGACCCCGAACCCTGCAATCAGTCCCAAGAAGGATCCTGACCACCACCAAAGGGATATGGGCTGATCTTAGCTAAATACACAGATTAGACATATAAGACAGACAGGATAACACTCGCTTGCATACACACTCAAACACCAAAGGAACACAAATGGTCTGGGAAATAAACTCCAACCAAGTTGAGCTTAGAACAACCAAGGAGCTCACAACTAAAGTCTATACAGATTCATTCCTATCCGTGGTCTGCATGAAGGTTTCACTGGCAACTCCCCAAGCAGACAACCAGGAATTTAAAGGAAACCAATCAACAAATAATCAATTGCAGCCGGGAGAAACTGCACCCAGTCCCAGAACTGAGCACAGACAGAATTAACTCCCTAGCTGCCAACACAAAGAAACAGCAGCTCAGCTGTGAGAAGTCAAAATGTGCAACCGCGACGATCTTCGTGGCAATGCACACATGACAGTACCCCCCCTTCTACGAGGGGCCTCCGGACCCTCAGGGCCAGGCTTGCCCGGGTGAGTTCTGTGGAAGGTCCGAACCAAACGATCTGCGTTAACATCAGACGCAGGGACCCACGTCCTCTCCTCCGGACCATACCCCTTCCAATGCACCAAGTACTGAAGGGACCGGCGATTCAGACGTGAGTCAATGATCTTTGATACTTGAAATTCCAAGTTACCATTGACCAACACAGGAGGAGGAGGTAGAGGTGACGGTATGACTGGTGCCACATACCTTTTAAGTAATGACTTGTGGAACACATTATGAATTTAAAACGTAGGAGGGAGGTCCAGACGAAATGCCACAGGATTAATTATGGAACTGATCCTGTACAGCCCGATGAATCTGGGACCCAGTTTCCAGGAGGGAACTTTAAGTTTTATATTCCTGGTAGACAACCATACCAGATCGTTCACATTCAGATCTGGACCAGAAACTCTCCTCCTATCAGCCATACGTTTATAACGGTTCCCCACCGCACTCAGATTATTCAATACACCTCTCCACACTGAAGCAAGTGACGACGAGAAACGCTCCTCCTCAGGAACCCCAGAAGGGCCCCCCCCCATTGAAAGTACAAAACTGGGGATGAAAACCATATGCCCCAAAAAACGGGGACTTACCAGTGGACTCGCTCCGCCTGTTGTTAAGAGCGAACTCTGCCAGAGGCAAGAAAGAAGACCAGTCCTCCTGGTTCTCTGAGACAAAACACCGGAGATATGTCTCTAAGCTCTGATTCAGACGCTCTGTCTGACCATTGGTCTGCGGATGAAAAGCCGAGGAAAATGACAATTGCATCCCCCGACGTAAACAAAATGCCCTCCAAAATTTGGACACAAACTGAGACCCCCTATCTGACACCACATCAGAAGGCAACCCATGAAGTCTAACGATCTCCCTAATGAACACCTGCGCCAGAGTTTTAGCATTAAGGGTATGCCACACTAAACAATATCGCTAACGGGATCGCTAAAAAACGTCACTATTTAGCGATCCCGTTAGCGATATTGTTCAGTGCGGCAGCTTCCAGCGACGAGCTTCCTGCTGTGATCTCGCTCGTCGCTGGAATCGTTCCGGACCCTATTTCATCGCTGGCGCTCCCGCTGGGTAAGTATCTTATCGCTGTGTGGCACCTTTTCTTAGCGATTTAGCGGTACTTTTGTACCGCTAAAGTCGTTAAGAAGATCGCTAACCGCGATAGCGTCGTTAACTATATCGCTAAATGCGGCAGCATTAGCGATATAGAAACAATCCCGCTAGCGATCTCATTAGTATGCAACGCTAACGAGATCGCTAGCGGATAGCTAAGTGTGGCAGTACCTTAAGGGAGTGCAGGAAGAGCAACGAAATGTGCCATCTTACTGAACCTGTCAACAACCACCAGTATGACAGTATTCCCTGACGACGGAGGAAGGTCCGTAATGAAGTCCATAGATAAATGAGTCCATGGACGCTCCGGAAGTTTCAAGGTAAAAGGGTCCCAGACGGACGGGTATGAGGGGTTTTAGAGCGAGCACACACCCCACATGACGCGACAAAAGTTATAACATCTTTATTAGCATTAGGCCACCAAAACCGGCGAGAAAGGAGATCTAAAGTAGCCTTACTCCCTGGATGTCCTGCTAGAGCAGAATTATGATGTGCCTCAATAACCTTTTGTCTCAACAGATTTGGGACAAACAGTCTCCCTGGAGGTCCTGGAGGGGCGTCCCCCTGAGCCTCTAACACCTCCTCCTCAAGCTCAGAAAATACAGCCGACACTACCACCCCCTCCTGAAGGATAGGACTCGGGTCATCCGTTTTCCCGGCCCCTGGGAAACTGCGAGACAAGGCATCAGCCTTTACATTCTTAGACCCCGGGCGATAAGTGACGACAAAATTAAACCTGGTAAAAAACAACGACCATCGAGCTTGTCTGGAATTCAGACGCTTAGCGGATTCCAAATACAACAGGTTCTTGTGATCAGTAATAACGGTAACCGGGTGGACTGCCCCCTCCAAAAAGTGACGCCATTCTTCAAAAGCTAACTTAATGGCCAAAAGTTCCCTATTGCCGATATCATAATTCCTTTCGGCGGACGACAATTTTTTAGAAAAGAAAGCGCACGGATGCCATTTACCAGGGACGGACCCTGGGACAATATAGCACCCACCCCTACGTCAGACGCATCCACCTCCACAATGAACGGCTGAGATGCATCTGGTTGGATGAGAACGGGTGCCGAAGCAAAACATTTCTTCAAAGAGGAAAAGGCTTGGCAAGCTTTGTCCGACCATTTAGAAAAATCCGTCCCTTTTCTTGTCATGTCAGTGAGAGGTTTGACGACAGATGAGAAATTACAAATACATTTCCGGTAGTAGTTAGCAAACCCCAAAAAACGCTGCAGAGCCTTAAGATCCCCTGGCTGATCCCATTCAAGCACTGCTCTCACCTTTTCAGGGTCCATACGGAAACCGGAGGCTGACACCAAAAAACCCAAAAACTGAAGTTCCTGTACGGCAAATACACACTTCTCCAGTTTGGCGTATAATTTATTGTCTCGCAAGATCTGCAACACCTGTCTCACATGCTCCTGGTGAGACACAAGATCTGGTGAGTAAATTAAAATGTCATCCAAATATACGACCACAAACAGCCCCACCAAGTGACGAAAAATGTCATTAACAAAATGTTGGAATACTGCTGGTGCAGTAGTCAGACCAAAAGGCATGACAAGGTTCTCATAATGTCCCTCCGGCGTGTTAAACGCCGTTTTCCACTCATCCCCTCTTTTATCCTAATCAGATTATACGCCCCCCTGAGATCCAATTTAGAAAACCATTTGGCGCCAACAATTTGATTGAAGAGATTAGGAATAAAGGGAGTGGATACGGATCTCGAACAGTAATCCGATTAAGTTCGCGGAAATCCAAGCAAGGGCGTAGGCCTCCATCTTTCTTCTTCACAAAGAAGAACCCCGCGGCTACTGGGAAGATGAAGGTCTAATATGCCCTTTGGCCAGACTTTCAGAAATATAATCTTTCATAGCCTGCCTCTCAGGACCAGAAAGATTATACAACCTAGCTTTAGGCAACTTAGCATCAGGAAGGAGATTAATAGAGCAGTCATACACGCGATGAGGAGGCAACTCCTGACACCCCTCCTCAGAGAAAACATCCCCAAAATCCTCCAAAAAAGGAGGCAATGTACTAGGCACGACCGCACTGATGACTGTGTTCATGCAGTTACTTTTGCAAAACTCACCCCATTGGCTTATTTCTCTGGACTGCCAATTAATCACAGGGTTATGTTTAACCAACCAAGGAAGTCCCAACACAATGGGAGTAGGTAGACCCTCCAACACATAACAAGATAATTGTTCCCTATGTATTGCCCCTACCCGAAGGTCAATGTTATGAACCTCATGAACAAAGCTACCTTGGCCGAGAGGCCTGGCGTCAATGGAGAATATAGGGATCGGTTTGACCAATACACTCAGATGCATACCTTGAGCCTGAGCAAACTGAGCGTCAACCAGATTAGCCCCGGAACCACTATCAAGAAGAACAGACAATCTCTCCATCTCGTACCAACTACCACCTCCACTGGTACAAGGAACTGAGAAGAACTGGCGGATGAAATACATACTCCCAGGTTGTCGTCCACCACACAACCTGGGATTAACAGTTTTCCGGCGACTTTTGGCTCAACAAGGCACGGGATGGACATTCTCCAACAAAATGTCCCTCTTTCCCGCAGAAAAAACATCTTCTAGTCCTGCGGCGTACCGCCAATCCCCTCCTACGAAATGATGTCCCTCCCAACTGCATAGGCTCATCCGAACAGACAAGGGGAACCTCAACAAAGGGACTTTAGGTAGGTGGAGTAACAACAGGGGCGGAGTTACCTCACCCCTCTCCCGAAGCCGTCTATCAGTACGGATAGCTAAGGCCATAGCAGCCTCCAGAGAAGGAGGAGACCATACTGAGCCAAAACGTCTTTTAATTTATCAGAAAGCCCATGACAAAACTGGCTCCTAAGAGCTGGGTCATTCCACTGAGTATCTGTGGCCCATCTACGAAACTCAGAAGCAAATTCCTCTGCCGGACGATCTCCCTGCTGTATCTTACGTAATTTTGTCTCAGCAAGAGAGACCCGATCTGGGTCATCATATACCAATCCCAGGGCAGTAAAAAATTGATCTACAGACAGTAGAGCCGGGGATCCCGGAGGAAGGGAAAATGCCCAGGATTGAGGGTCCCCTTGCAGAAGTGAGATAACAATTCCCACTCTCTGCTCCTCACTCCCTGATGATCGAGGCCGAAGCCGAAAATACAATTTACATGCCTCCCGGAAGGTGAAAAATTTGTCTCGCCCACCAGTGAACCTGTCCGGGAGAGCAACCTTAGGTTCAACTCTGGTTTGCTCCAGGGAGACAAAACTTTGGACTTAATGTCCGTCAGCTCCATGGATAATCCCTGCAACTGCAGAGCCAGCTGGGCTACTGGATCATGGTAACTGGAGATAATTTTTATGGCCAGTGAAAATGTCACGCTGTCTAATGATATGTATACAATGTCAGTAAACTATTAATACAGGAACAACACTCTATACAACAACTAGTATAGCAACATCAGCATGTAAGTATAGAATAGATTTACCTGACACGATATCTGCTGAACTCAGGGTTAATCTTGAGGACTTGATGAGCTGAAACAGGAAAGAGGTGGACCGGGATCTAACCTGACCCTAAACTGGGGTCCTAACTAATCCCTCACCTTGGAGGTACTGATAATGGTTCAGAGGTCCAAGTCTCCAACCCAACCCTGTCTCCTATCAGACCCCGAACCCTGCAATCAGTCCCAAGAAGGATCCTGACCACCACCAAAGGGATATGGGCTGATCTTAGCTAAATACACAGATTAGACATATAAGACAGACAGGATAACACTCGCTTGCATACACACTCAAACACCAAAGGAACATAAATGGTCTGGGAAACAAACTCCAACCAAGTTGAGCTTAGAACAACCAAGGAGCTCACAACTAAAGTCTATACAGATTCATTCCTATCTGTGGTCTGCATGAAGGTTTCACTGGCAACTCCCCAAGCAGACAACCAGGAATTTAAAGGAAACCAATCAACAAATAATCAATTGCAGCCGGGAGAAACTGCACCCAGTCCCAGAACCGAGCACAGACAGAATTAACTCCCTAGCTGCCAACACAAAGAAACAGCAGCTCAGCTGTGAGAAGTCAAAATGTGCAACCGCGACGATCTTCGTGGCAATGCACACATGACACAATCTGGCGCTAATGCATGTCAATGAGAAAAAAATGGATCCGGCGGTAAAAAAATAACGATCCATTTTTTTTCAAAATAAGCCGGATCGCACCTGGCGGCGAAAACCTGATGTGTGAGAGGCCTTAGTGTAACGGGGACTTAAGAGTACATGCCGGCACAGAAGGTTCATCCTGTTTGTGACGCCATTCTAATTGACGCACCGCCTTGTGAGATGCAGGCCTAGTATGTCGAGGATGGTTCAGTCACGGTGACTCCGATGGCTCTAACAATCCCTAGGTGAGGTGGCAATTAAGAAGGGGGAGATGACGGATATATGAGACAGAGTTATGTTGATGCCCGCAAGGTATGAGGCCGCGGACGAAAGAAGCCTACACCGGGGTCTCGTGCAGACTTGAGAGATGAACTTTACTGAAGACTTGTAACATTTCTTATATTTTTCAATATAACAGTCGTGGGTAGCAGATACAATTTTTCTTACACATTGCGACGGTCAAAGCCTTTTCTCAGTCCCGGCCTTGAGAGGATGGCAGTAACTTTCCATATGACTAACTGTGCTGCGGGAAGGAGAAGGATCAGCCGACCTTAATCGGATCAGAGTATCCGGGAAATCTGCTGTGCAGTTCTGCAGTCTCAGCACTCTGTCGCTGTAAACGCGGGCACTCCGAATAGGGTGCTATTTGTACTCCCCGCTGGTCCCAAACGAGGAGCCCCAATTTTCTACCTCCTCTCACCACCAAAACTGCCCGTAATGCGACCGTTTCAGTGCCACACGCTCAACCTCCAACTGCCACTTGTTTCAATCAGAAAAACAAGTTGCAATGCCAAATTAAGGCAGAAGAGGGCAGCATAGTACTACAAGTTGTAATACCAAAACAAGGGAGGAGAGGGCAGCATAGTATTAAATAATTTACCTCCTCCCAAGGCAAGACGGGGAGCCAGTGTCACAAGTGTGATCATGTAAGGAATAGAGAACACACTTACCATATGACATATAACATACATTAGTAATGGTTTTTCTGGTCACTACCCTGCCATGAACAGTAAGGCCTTGCTTCTGGTGTACTCACCCAATCCCATGACAATCGATCAACAGCGAAGTGGCCTACTACTCCACCCTCCTAGACCCCGCAGTAAGAGGTGCTCCCTCTTGTTTGAGAGCCATAAATGCTGGGCAGCTCTTCTTGGATAAGTCTGCTGAAATTGTTCTTTCTCCCTCACTGATTATGTCCCTCATGATGTTACTGCCATTCTTCCTCAAGTACAGCCAACAGCTTACATGTCCAGCAAATGCAGAGGGGAGTAACACAAGCAGCCAGATGAAGGAGGATTACTGGAAACCAGTGCATGCAGCAGGAACTCAGAGCAGAGTAGCAGGATCACAAACAGGTTCACAGGAGCAGGTACAAAGCCAGGGAGCCACCAGAGGTCAGAAGCTGGATGCAAGGCAGAATACTCTAGCACAGACTAAAGGCTGCGGTGGAGTTATATAGCAGGAAGACACAGTGCACATGAGACCAAAGACGCCATCTTGGAAAAGGGCAGTAATGCACAAAAGGTGATCAAGAGTGTTCAGAGTCCTGACATTACTCCCTCCTTAGAAGCGGCCTCAGGACGATCCTGGACCTGGTTTCTCAGGGAATCTCTGATGAAAACGAGAAATCTTCTGTTGGGCATTGATGTTTTCCAACGGTTCCCAAGAGTCTTCCTCAGGGAGATATCCCTGCCATCTTATTAGATATTGGAGTCGATTCCTGCGAATCCTGGAATCAATAATTTCCTCCACCACAAATTCTTCTTGCCCATCAATCACCAGAGGCTGCGGAGGTGGCACAACACGTCCCTGGAAGGTATTAGGAGATACAGGCTGTAGTAAAGATACATGGAAAACTGGGTGTACCTTCATAGTCCTAGAAAGCTCCAGACGGCAGGCCACGGAGCTCACAATACCATTGATCTTGAAAGGGCCAATGAACTTCTGTCCAAGTTCTTGTGAAGGAACGTTTAATTTCAGATTCTTAGTTGCTAACCACACGGAATCTCCCACCTTGAACATGGGTGCAGGTTTACGGAATCTATCAGCCGATCTCTTATAACGTTCTTGAGCTGTGGTCAGGGATTCCTTCAGAACCTCCAGATCTTGCCTCATCGCAGTCTGCCTTTCCTCCACTGCCGGAACTGGAGAATTAATCGGAGACCTAGGTAAGATACACGGATGATAACCCAGATTGGCAAAGAAAGGTGTAAACTTAGTGGAGGCGCTCTGAGAATTGTTGTATGAAAATTCGGCTAACGGCAGCAACTCCAACCAATCATCCTGGAGATGGCTGACATAGCATCTTAGATATTGTTCCAGCGTCTAGTTGGTACGCTCAGTCTGACCATTTGTCTGGGGATGGTAAGCGGAAGAGAGACAGACATTAATATTGAGTGCAGAGCAAAACCCCTTCCAGAATCTTGAAGTGAACTGTACTCCACGGTCAGTGATGATTTCATCCGGGACCCCATGCAGCTGAAAGACATTCTGTATAACCAAGTTCACTGTATCCTTAGCTGAGGGGAGGCCGGTGCATGGAACAAAAAGAGCGGCTTTAGTCAGGCGATCAACTACCACCATGATCGTATTCATGCCCCCCGATGTAGGCAGCTCCACAATAAAGTCCATTGATATAGACCCCCAAGGGCGGGACGGAACAGGTAATGGTTGCAGAAGACCTGTAGGTGCCACATGAGGAGTCTTGTAACGAGCAAATACCTCGCAAGAGAGAACATAGTCCTTGGTATCCTTCAGGCAAGTTGGCCACCAGAAAAATCGGCTTAGGAACTCTTGTGTCTTCTGTACCCCCATGTGACCAGCCAACTTGGAGTCATGTACCAACTTGAGGATCTGCAGACGGACGGCTTCAGGGACGTAGATACGTCGATCTCTGAACCACATGCCACCCTTAAAGACAAGATTAATATCAACAGGTGGGTTGGCCAGAAATACATCACTGTCCTAAGCCTCCCGGCATTCCTTCCACAAGTCTTGATCGTGGATAACTCCGATGAAATTGGCATCAGATAGAATCGTCTTGGACGGGGCTCCAGGTACGGAATCCGCAGCATGGATTCGGGATAAAGCATCAGCCTTCCCATTACGAGAACCTGGACGGTACGAGATAACAAAATTAAATTGATTTAAAAATAAATTCCAGCCTGACGAGGAGAAAGACATCTAGCGGATCTAAGGAACTCTGTTGTGAATGGGTTTGAGATGAGTTCTGAGCAGAGGCTCCCTCTGGTGGTTACAAGCGGTACTAGTGAGGATTGGGAATCAGGTGTTACTGATTGGTCTTATTTAAGGGAATCATTTTCCCATCAGGGTTGCCGGTGATCAATTGTTCTGGTCTGAATCCTTCTTTCCAGTTTCCCTTGTAGCCTGCTGTGTCGTGTCTGCATCTCCTGCTATCAGATAAGACAATTTCTTATTTTGTGTTTTTGCTATATTTTTGCATTTTGTCCTGCACTTCTGTGGGGGCCTTCTGGGTCCCCTCCGGGGGCTTTTGCCCTCTCAGTTTAGTCCAGCCACTGTGTTTTGTACTTTTGCTTTTTGCAGTTTTTTCAGTGGCTGCTGTTTTTGTTACACCAGAGAACTAATTTAGGTGGTAGAGGTCGTGTGATCTCAGGTGATTTTGAAATTAGTAGAGTTGGTGTTTTTTCAGGGTTTTCTGGGATTGCAGTAAGTACCCTTCCTATCCTTTTCTATTTAGATAGTTTGGGCCCCAGCGTTTGCTCATACTATTTTCTTTCTGTGTCAGTATTTCCTCTTGTCTAACCGCCATTACATGTTTGGGGGCTTTCTATTATCTTTGGGGTTCTGCTCCGGGGCAGATAGCTTTCCTATTTCTATCTTTAGGTGTAGTTAGTTTCTCAGGCTGTGACGAGGCGTCTAGGACCAACGTAGGAACGCTCCACGGCTGCCTCTAGTTGCGGTGGTTAGTCAGGGTACTGCAATCTCATAGATTCCAACTGCTCTGGTGTATTGCCTTTTTTACCTGCACTCCTCAGCTACCGTAACATAACAGAACTCTAAATTGCGATGGTCAGTTAGCACTACGATCTGTTGTGCAGCTCCTTGCAGATGATGCCTCCATTCCTTGAAAGCCGCAATAATAGCCAGCAATTCCTTGTCTCCCACGTTGTAATTCTTCTCTGCTGAGGTTAGTTTACGGGAAAAGAAAGCACAAGGATGGAGCAGCCCCTTCTCTCCAGTTCTTTGAGAGAGAATAGCCCCCAAAGCATTATAAGAAGAGTCCACCTCCACAATGAAAGACAGTGTTGGATCTGGGTGTATCAACAGCGGTGCTGAGGTGAAACAGATCTTAAGCCGATCAAAAGCTTCTTGAGCCTGTGAAGACCACTTAAAGGGCTTTTCCTTCTTTGTCAAGGAAGTAATGGGATGGACAATATCAGAAAAATTTCGAATGAAACGTCTGTAGAAATTTGCAAAACCAATAAAACGTTGGACCTCCTTAACGTTCTTGGGTACCAGCCAGTCAAGGATAGCCTGAATCTTACCAGATTCCATGTTCAGCCCGTGAGGAGAGATGATATAACCTAAGAACTGTATCTCAGAACGATGGAACTCGCATTGATATACAGATGGTTCTCTTTCAGACGTCTTAAAACCGCTTTGACATGTTCTTCATGTTCCTGTAGAGAGTCAGAAAAGATTAAAATATCGTCCAAATAGATCACCACAAACTGGTCCAACAAATTTCTGAAGATGTCATTAGCAAGGTGTTGAAACGTTGCAGGGGTGTTACAAAGTCTGAAGGGCATCACGAGATATTCACTGTCCATACCGGCATCTGAATGCTGTCTTCCACTCATCCCCTGGATGAATACGCACCAAATTATAAGCCCCACGAAGATCCAGTTTAGAGAACACCTTAGCATGGCGGACTCTTTCCAGTAATTCGGGAATCAGAGGCAAAGGGTAACGATTTCGTATAGTTACCTTATTGAGTTCCCGATAGTCTACACAGGGTCTCAGGGTCCCATCCTTCTTCTTTACAAAAAATATAGGTGCCCCTGCTGGTGAGGAAGAAGGACATATGAAGCCTTTGGCCAGGTTTTCATCAATATACTCCTTTAAGGCTAGGAGCGCAGGTGCCGCCAAAGGGTTTACGTTGCCAAAAGGAATAGCTGCCCCAGGAAGCAGCTCAATGGGACAGTCATAAGGCCTGTGTGGAGGAAGCTGATCTGCATTCTTCTTGTCACAGATGTCAGAGAACTCTTTATATGCTGAAGGTAAGGTAAATACCTGTACAGGTGGTTCCGTAGCCGTGGACTCAGGGACAACTTCAGTTGATGCTGGGTTGCTCCTTGTTGGAAAGATAGTCTCCTTGGTCTCCCAGTTGATAGTTGGATACTGAGAACGCAGCCAAGGGAAGCCTAAAATCACAGGAAAATGAGAAGAAATTAGCAAGAAAGAGAGTTGCTCCTGATGATTAGGCTCCAACAAAATCTCAAGGGGTGCGGTCTCCTGATCCACAGGCCTGGAGATTAAAGGTGACCCATCCACTGTTTCCATGGTAATTGGAGAGGCTCTTTGCTGAATTTCAATACCATGTTCCTTGGCAAATGTGATATTCATAAAATTGCCACCTGCACCAGAGTCAATCATAGCTGCACTGGAAATCCACTGTCCAGAACACAGGATCTTAATAGGGAGAGAACAGTGAGAGTTCTTTTCCTTCAGCTCCTTGGGTGGTGAAGTCATAGAAAGTGAGTGGAATACAGCGTTTAAAGGCAGGCTACATTCAGAGATGTCAGATTCATCATCACAGTAGTCATACTCTCCTACCGCTGCTAGCACCTTGTTAGGCCGCTTGGGACACTTGGGACAGTTGATTAAAAAGTGGTCAGACTGGCCACAGTAGAAACATAGACTTTCACGAAGTCGATTCTCCCGGCGCTCATTACTCTCGCGCCTCTGAACAGAATCAATTTGCATGGGCACCTCCTCCACCTCCCGAGATGTTTTACCTGCAGGCTCTTTGGAAGGAAGGGAAAAGTTAGAGATACGGTTCAAGGCAGCAAACTTCTCCTGCCTACGCTCAGTAAGGCGAATGTCAATGCGCACACAATGCTGTATAAATGTCTCTAGCTCTTGTGGTGATTCAGAGCGAGCTAATTCATCCTTTACAATGCTAGACAGACCCCTTTTAAAAATAGGCAATTGTGCATAACTGTCCCAATTGGTATCTACTGCTAATTTCCTGAATTCGGTAGCATACTCAATAACAGAACGTTTAGCCTGGCGTAAAGATAATAAAGCAGATTCAGCAGTTGCACGGCGATTAGGATCATCAAACATTAATGCCATAGCGGCCAAGAAATCATCCAAATTATTTAACCGCGGGTCACGAGACTCAATCATCGGATTCGCCCAGGCGAGCGCTCGTGCGGTCAGCAGCATTATTACACACAATACTTTAGATCTATCATTAGGGAAACGGTCAGCATGCACATCAAAATATAACATACATTGATTGACAAAGCCACGAAATTTGTCGCGATCACCATTAAATCTGAATGGGGCAACTTAGGTGGGCTAGCTGGTGGCGGTTGCCCAGAAGGTTGTGCCGCTATTTGCGTGCTTATGTCCTGAAAAGCTCGTCCATATTGGGACTCTATACCAGCAAGTTTGTTTTCCTGGGCTGCCATGCGGGTGCTTAAGTCCTGCAAAGTTTGTCCAAGCACTTGTTCATTGCGTTCAAAGCTTCCAAACTTCATTTGCAGACCTTCCACATCTTTCTGTAGTGATCTAATTATGGAGAACACCTGCTCTAATCTGCTTTCTGCAGTCATTGTTCCAGCAGTCTCCTCTTTTGAGGCTAGAGTATCCTGTAATAATTATAGGGGATAACTCAGGAGACTTCTTGCGTGGAACAAGACAACTACAGGACTCAGTCTTACAAGTGGAAAAGTCTATATTATCACACGGTGATTCAAACAGGTGCAAAGCAAAGCTCAAGTCCACAACACTTGGTGTAGATAATAAATGCAGCTTAATAGTCTATAGGAAACTTCAGAGAGAAATGCAATCAGGCAGAGAGTCTATGAAGCACAGTTATACTTGAGGATACTTGACACGACTAAGTCTTAGTTTAGTCCAAGCACAGGTAGGCAGTTCAAATGATATCTTTAGCTCAACCAGGGAGGCCTGGGTGATAGTCTCAGTTTTAAGCAGCGCAGAGCTGCAACAGCTTACATGTCCAGCAAATGCAGAAGGGAGTAACACAAGCAGCCAGATGAAGGAGGATTACTGGAAACCAGTGTATGCAGCAGGAACTCAGAGGAGAGTAGCAGGATCATAAAACAGGTTCACAGGAGCAGGTACAAAGCCAGGGAGCCACCAGAGGTCAGAAGCTGGATGCCAGGCAGAATACTCTAGCACAGACTAAAGGCTGGGGTGGAGTTATATAGCAGGAAGACACAGTGCAGATGAGACCAAAGACGCCATCTTGGAAAAGGGCAGTAATGCACAAAAGGTGATCGAGAATGTTCAGAGTCCTGACAAGACTGTTGTGAATGGACTTGAAATGAGTTCTGAGCAGAGGCTCCCTCTGGTGGTTTACAAGCGGTACTGGACTGTCCAGTGAAGATTGTGAGGAGTGGGAATCAGGTGTTACTGACTGGTCTTATATAAGGGAGTCGCCTTCCCATCAGGGTTGCCGGTGATCAATTGTTCTGGTCTCAATCCTTGAGTTCTGTTTCCTTTGTAGCCTGCTGTGTCGTGTCTGCATCTCCTGCTAACAGATAAGACATTTTCTTCTTTTTGTTTTTGTGCTTGATTTTTGCATTTTGTCCTGCACTTCTGTGGGGGCCTTCAGGGTCCCCCCCGGGGGCTTTTGCCCTCTCAGTTTAGTTCAGCCACTGATGTTTGTACTTTTGCTTTTTCCAGTTTTTTCAGTGGCTGCTGTTTTGATTTTGTTACACCAGAGAACTAATTTAGGTGGTAGAGGTCGTGTGATCTCAGGTGATTTTGAAATTAGTAGAGTTGGTGCTTTTCAGGGTTTTTTGGGATTGCAGTAAGTGCCCTTCCTATCCTTTTCTATTTAGGTAGTTTGGGCCCCAACGTTTGCTCATACTATTTTCTGTCTGTGTCAGTATTTCATCTTGTCTAACCGCCATTACATGTTTGGGGGCTTCCTATGTTCTTTGGGGATCTGCTCCGGGGCAGATAGCTTTCCTCTTTCTATCTTTAGGTGTAGTTAGTTTCTCAGGCTGTGACGAGGCGTCTAGGACCAACGTAGGAACGCTCCACGGCTGCCTCTAGTTGTGGTGGTTAGTCAGGGTACTGCAATCTCATAGATTCCAACTTCTCTGGTGTATTGCCTTTTTTACCTGCAGTCCTCAGCTACCGTAACATAACACAAGACCTTGATTCTGGACCGTGTTAAAACCGTAGTACATAAGATGCAAACCTCCGAGTATGCACTTGTGTGTGTCAACTATTTCTCTGGATGGCCAGAGGCATATCCCGCGTGCAAAGCCAGCGCCAAGGCTATAGCGAGTCACCTGCAGATACGGGGAGCCCGAGACCATAGCGACTGACAGAAGCACCCACTTTACCGGAGAAGTGATGCAGGCAGAGCCGGCTTCAGCACCCGGCATACCCGGGCAAGTGCCCGGGCCCTGAGCAGGCGGGGGGCCCACTCGCCGTCGGGCACCCCGGCGCCCGTTAGCGGAGGAGAGTGCTTATGTGCTGCGGTGCTGTCTGTGTGATGGTGGTGGGGGGAGGGCAGTGATAATGATGGGGAGGGCAGTGATGATGATGATGGGGAGGCAATGATGATTATGGGGAGGCGATGATGATTATGGGGAGGCATTGATGATGATGGGGAGGCATTGATGATAATGGGGAGGCATTGATGATAATGGGGAGGCATTGATTATGATGGCGAGGCATTGATGATAATGGGGAGGCATTGATGATGATGGGGAGGCATTGATGATGATGGGGAGGCATTGATGATAATGGGGAGGCATTGATGATGATGATGGGCAGGCATTGATGATGATGGGCAGGTATTGATGATAATGGGGAGGCATTGATGATAATGGGGAGGGGATGATGATGATGGGGAGGCGATGATGATGATGGGCAGGCATTGATGATAATGGGGAGGCAATGATGATGATGGGCAGGCATTGATGATAATGGGGAGGCAATTGATGATGATGGGCAGGCATTGATGATGATGGGCAGGCGATGATGATGATGGGGAGGCATTGATGATAATGGGGAGGCATTGATGATAATGGGGAGGCATTGATGATGATGGGCAGGCATTGATGATAATGGGGAGGCAATTATGATGGGGAGGCGATGATGATGATGGGCAGGCATTGATGATAATGGGGAGGCAATGATTATGATGGGCAGGCATTGATGATAATGGGGAGGCAATGATGGGGAGTCGATGATGATGATGGGCAGGCATTGATGATAATGGGGAGGCAATGATGATGATAATGGGCAGGCAATGATGATGATAATGGGCAGGCAATGATGATGATGGGGAGGCAATGATGATGATAATGGGGAGTCTTTCCACAGCGCCCTTTCCTGAGCCGTAACAGTGCAGAACGCAGCACAGTGTAGAGGAGAGCTCCATATTTTGTATGGAGCATTATATTGGGTCCAGTATTCTGTATGGAGCATTATATGGGTGATGGGGGGGTGACATCCTGCATGGGGTATTATATGGGTGATGAGGGGGAGACTATGTGGTGCCCATAATATTGTATGGAGGACTGTACTGTCCAGTCTGTACTGTGCGCTGTGAGGATTTGGCGGTTTTTGAGCTATTGTAGAATTTACAATAGATATCACTCATGTAATGGAAGAAGTGAAGTATTTGGCATTGTACTGTACCTATTTTCTCTGCCGTATCTGTGCAGCATGAATCGTGGTCTGTGTTAAAGGGGCCCACTGAGACTCTTTCACCCGGGGCTCATAAAAACCTGGAGCCAGCCCTGGATGCAGAAAATAATGTCCGCCTGGGAGTGGAGCGGCCTTCAAGCTGCGTAACGGCAGAGAGATTGGGATCCTGAAACTGCAAATCCTGAACGCCATGGCTGTGCCGGGCAGACCACGGCAGAACGCTTCCCACCTGCACTCCTCAGGCATACCCCCAGGCCTCGGCCCACGTGACGTGGGATTGGGGTCGGCCCCAGGCGAGGGCTGGATTTCACAACAAATAACCCTGGTGATTAGGGACCATGGGTAGAAATGAAATGTTTCACAAAACCGAACACAGTAATAAAAACTATATTTATTGAATTATTTGTTAAAAAATTTCTATTATAAAACCATAAGAAATGTGCAGAAAAGGAAGAAGACGGAGGGACCGGAATATACAAATAAACGGAGCATCAAAGAAGCGTCACAACTTTCCCAAATTACATGAACTGGACATGATGACATATTCCAAAGTAATTAGAAAAATGGAGAAATCCATGTCAATAACTTATAATCCATAAGCTCTATTACACTGAACCATACAAATATATCTGCAACTAGTACTGATGTCATGCCATAAGGGGTTAATAAGGGGCTATTGAAGGGCAAGAGAACCTAGGCTTAGGAGCCAAGAAAGGGGACGATGAGGATCCATAGTCCAATGGTATAATCCTCAGAGAATAACAAATCTGTTGTGACAGTGTCACTGGTTTTATATGTGAGGGGAGGTATGTGTCACACAGGATGCTCTCCTGTGTGAACTAAGACCTACTTCATTTATTGCCAGCATGTTATATGTTAAAAGGGTGTGGCTGAGCAATGTATAAAAGCTCAGTCCTGTTTTTTTTTCTCTGGTGTGGTCTGGAGAGGAAGGTCTCCAGACAGTATAGTGGAAGCTGCCAAGCTTTCCACAAGGACTTTAGCAGTGCAGTTTATGCTACCGAGAGCGGGCGGAACCCACTCATCTATGGACTGAGTTATTGTTTGTTTTTTTTATGTTTTGCCGTTTAACCCAGAGGGGTCATGTTTACTTTTCCTGCGAAACCTGCATGAGTTTATGGCTGATAATAAACCAGCAGAAAGAAAACCCAGAGAACGTGTGTCCTGAGTCTACCTTCAGGAGAGCCGAGCGAGTCGTCTTACCACAGTTGGTGGAGAATGCGGGCAGGATTCCAGGAACACGTGTACCTGCCACAAAGACCGGTGGATGTCCTGGGTGAAGGCTGCCAGACAGCTAGAGAAGTCCGGCAGCATGGAGGAGCTCGTTAAGCACCTGGTCCAGGCCCAGCAGAGCATACAGCAGCAACACCTACAGAGCCAGCAGAGCATACAGCAGGCCCAGCAGAGCATGCAGCAGCAGCACCAGGAGACGACCAAACTGTTGCTTCAGCAGATCCAGTTGCAGCAAAAGTCGCAGCAGCAGCACCAGCAGGAGGCGCAACAGCAGATACAGCTTTTGGCGGACGCCATCCAGAGCCGGGCGGCCACCCCAACCCCAGGGCCGACTGATGATTCTCACGTCAGGAAGGCGGTAAGGCGGGCCATGCAGAAGATGACCCCTGGGGATGATGTAGAAGCATTTCTGACTGTTTTTGAGAGGGTGGCTGATCGGGAGAGACTTCCACCAGCACAGTGGGCAGAGGTTCTGGCGCCATATTTATCAGGTGAACCCCAAAAAGCGTATTTTGACTTGGCGCTGCAAGATGCTAAGGAGTATCCCAAACTAAAGACAGAGATCTTAGCACGTCTGGGAGTAAATATGGCAGTAAGAGCCCAGCGAGTTCATCACTGGGCGTATGCTAGCAACAAATCCCCTCGTTCGCAGATGTTTGACCTATTGCATCTTGTTCAGAAGTGGCTACAACCGGAGTCCTCCACTCCGGCCCAGATGGTTGAGCGGGTGGTGATTGATAGATTCATGCATTCCCTTCCCAAGTCAGTACAGACCTGGGTTGCCCAGGGTGATCCCCAGAACGCAGATGACTTTATCGGCCTGGTAGAGAGATACCAGGTAGTTGAGAGATCTCTTGGGAAACCGGATGCAGTCATTTCTCCCTACTGGGATACCCAAAAGGGGGTGGGTTCACCACGGAAGGGGTCTAGAACTACCACTGGGGGGCGTCCCACTCCTATCGAAGCGGCCTTTAGAACAAGTGGGAAAGATATAGTTTGCTGGCGATGTCACAACCCTGGACATGTAGCCGCCAAGTGTCAAATATCCCCTGAGCCCATGGACTGCAGCCTAGGCAGACGGATCTCCTATTCATAGAATCATAGAATGGTAGAGTTGGAAGGGACCTCCTGGGCCTTCTGGTCCAACCCCCTGCTCAAAGCAGGATTCTCTAAATCATCCCAGACAGATGTCTATCCAGCCTCTGTTTGAAGACTTCCATTGAAGAACTCACCACCTCTTGTGGCAGCCTGTTCCACTCATTGATCACCCTAACTGTCAAAAAGTTTTTTCTAATATCTAATCTGTGTCTCCTCCCATTCAGTTTCATCCCATTGCTTCTAGTCTTTCCTTGTGCAAATGAGAATAAAGATGATCCTTCTACAATGTGACAGCCCTTGAGATATTTGTAGACAGCTATTAAGTCTCCTCTCAGTCTTCTTTTTTGCAAGCTAAACATTCCCAAATCCTGCAACCGTTCCTCATAGGACATGGTTTGCAGACCGGTCACCATTCTGGTGGCTCTTCTCTGAACTTGCTCCAGTTTGTTGATGTCTTTTTTAAAATGTGGTGCCCAAAACTGGACACAGTATTCCAGATGAGGTCTAACCAAAGAGGAGTAGATATTATGCCTATCCAGCCTGTAGCGTGGACTGTCGACCCGGCAAGGGACCGCAGGCGTGTGCAGTATCCATTAATGGAATAAAAGTGCTTGGGCTGTTGGACTCCGGGAGTCTGGTGACCTTGATCAGAGCATCCCTTCCCCACCAGTTGATCCCTTCCAAAACCCTGGGTCTTCGGTGCATCCATGGTGACGCCAAGGACTATCCCGTGGCCACAGTAACAGTAGGGACAGACTGTGGTGCCCAGTCCCATGAAGTTGGGGTGGTAAAGGACCTGATACATCCTGTCATATTGGGCCTTGATTTTTCCTTATTCTGGGACTTGTGGGGGAAGGGAACTGGACTAAGTAGCATGGCGAAAAGCGAGATCCTTGAAGAAGAACCCCCGACAGAGTCTCAGAGAGAGGAGTTCCCACTGTGCGTCCTTGTCGGTGATGAGGGTGAGACGGTGACCGAGGAGGCCGACCTACCTGCGTTAGATATGTCCAGAGAGAACTTTGGGACTGCTCAAGTTCGAGACCTGATCTTAAAAGGGGCGTTCGACCAGGTTACTGTATGTAATGGGGTTGCCCAAGAGCCGGGGGCCGACACCAGATTCCCCCACCTTGCAGTACAGGGGGAGTTGCTATATCGGGTGGCCAAACTGAGGGGCGGTGAGATAGTGGAACAGCTGTTAGTGCCGGGGCCATACAGACGGCGGGTGCTAGACATGGCCCATTCACATGTTCTGGGGGGACACCTAGGGGTCGGGAAAACTCAGGAGAGGATACTGAGGAGGTTTTATTGGCCAGGATGTTATCGATAAATTCAAAACTTTTGTAGGTCCTGCCCCACCTGCCAAATAACCGTTACCTCCTCCCACTTCCGTAGCCCCTTAGTTCCACTACCTGTGATAGAGGTTCCCTTTGAGAGGATTGCCATGGACCTCGTGGGCCCCATAGTCAAATCAGCTTGGGGCCACCAATATATCCTGGTCGTCATGGACTATGCGACTCGGTATCCAGAAGCGGTTCCCCTAAGGAACATGTCCAGTAAAAGTATAGCCCGAGAGTTGGTCCATATTTTTGCTCAGACAGGTCTACCAAAAGAGATCCTAACAGACCAAGGAACCTCCTTCATGAGCAAGGTGATGAAGGAGCTTTGCAGAGTCCTTCAGATAACTCAGCTGCGGACCTCGGTTTATCATCCACAAACGGACGGCCTAGTGGAACGCTTCAACAAGTCCTTAAAGGCGATGCTCAAGAAGGTCGTTGAAAAGGATGGGAGAGACTGGGACTACCTGCTCCCATTTCTGCTTTTCTCGGTCAGAGAAGTTCCTCAAGCCTCCACGGGCTTCTCTCCATTTGAGCTCCTATATGGGCGGCATCCAAGAGGTCTCCTAGACATCGCCAAGGAAACTTGGGAGGCTGAAGTCACGCCACACCGGAGTATCATCGAACATGTCGCCCAGTTACAGGAGAGAATGTCAAAGGTGATGCCTATCGTAAAGGAACATCTCCTCCAGGCGCAGGAATCCCAGGCGAGGGTTTATAACCGGTCGGCGAGACTAAGACAGTTCCAGCCCGGAGACCGTGTTTTGGTGCTGATCCCTACCGTCGAGAGCAAGTTCCTCGCCAAATGGCAAGGTCCATACGAGGTGGTGGAGAAAGTCAGCGAGGTTAATTATAAAGTCCACCAGCCTGGCCGAAGGAAAGCACATCAAATCTATCATATAAACTTGCTCAAGCCGTGGCGGGACCGTGAACCTGTGGAAACTCCTTGCCTGGGAGCCGTACTGGAAGGCAAGGTGGAGGAGGTCGCTATTGCAGAGACTCTATCACCGGCCCAGAAGCAAGTGTCGAGAATTACTACAGCGGAATCGGGACCTGTTCTCAGAGTTGCCGGGGCATACACAAGTGATAGAGCATGACGTGCTGACAGAACCGCATGTACGAGTGAATTTGAAGCCGTATCGGATTCCGGAAGCACGCCGGGAGGTGATCTCGGCTGAGGTGAAGAGGATGTTAAGGTACTGCCACACTAAACAATCCCGCTAGCGATCACAATAACGACGCATACTAATGAGATCGCTAGCGGGATTGTTTCTATATCGCTAAATGCTGCCGCATTTAGCGATATAGTTAACGACGCTATCGCCGTTAGCGATCTTCTTAACGACTTTAGCGGTACAGAAGTACCGCTAAATCGCTAAGAAAAGGTGCCACACAGCGATAAGATACTTACCCAGCGGGAGCGCCAGCGATGAAATAGGGTCCGGAACGATTCCAGCGACGAGCGAGATCACAGCAGGAAGCTCGTCGCTGGAAGCTGCCGCACTGAACAATATCGCTAACGGGATCGCTAAATAGTGACGTTTTTTAGCGATCCCGTTAGCGATATTGTTTAGTGTGGCATACCCTTTAGACCTCGGGGTAATAGAGGAGTCAAAGAGTGGGTGGTCGAGCCCAATCGTCCTCGTGCCGAAGCCCAATGGAGAGTGGAGGTTTTGTAATGACTACCGTCGGCTAAATGAGGTATCCAAGTGTGACGCGTACCCGATGCCCCGCGTCGACGAACTCATCGAGAGGCTTGGACCGGCAAGGTACATCACCACTCTTGACCTGACGAAGGGCTACTGGCAGATCCCCATGTCCCAGATGGCTAAAGAGAAGACGGCTTTCTCAACACCTGATGGCTGTTTTCAATACAAGCGGATGCCGTTCGGACTACAGGGGGCCCCAGCCACTTTCCAGAGGGCTATGGATCGGATCCTAGCCCCACATAAGAAGTATGCCGCAGCCTACCTCGACGACATTGTGGTCTTTAGCCCAGACTGGGCTAGTCACCTACCCAAACTACAGGCCGTTTTGGACGCGCTAAGGAAAGCAGGATTTACCATAAATCCGAAAAAATGTGCCATCGGAAAAGAGGAGGCCAAGTACCTGGGCTATGTTGTTGGGAGAGGCGAAATAAAGCCGCAGATCAAGAAAGTGGAGGCAATTCAAACCTGGCCGCAACCGCTCTCAAAGAAGCAGGTGAAAGCATTCCTGGGAATGGTGGGATACTACCGGCGGTTTATCCCGAATTTCGCCACGATTGCCGCCCCACTAACAGATCTTCTAAAAGGCACTAAATCAACCATGGTGAAATGGACGGAAGAAATGGAGACCGCGTTTCAAAAGTTGAAGCTAACACTGTGCAAGCAGCCTGTCCTGGTCGCGCCAGACTTTAAGAAAGAATTTGTGGTCCAGACTGACTCATCAGAGGTTGGTCTAGGGGTCGTACTCTCCCAAGAAATAAATGGTGAAGAACATCCCATTCTCTATCTAAGCCGAAAACTGTCCTCCTGCGAGAAGAACTACGCCATAGTAGAGAAAGAGTGTTTAGCCATAAAATGGGCCGTGGATACACTGAAATATTACCTACTAGGCCGGAAGTTTAAATTAGTATCAGACCATGCCCCGTTGAGATGGTTGAGGGAAAAGAGGGGAAAAAATGCTAGGGTAACTAGATGGTTCCTAGAGCTGCAAGAATTTAACTTTCACGTGGAGCATAGGCCAGGGAAGTTACATGGGAATGCAGATGCCCTCTCTAGGATTCCCTGTCTGGTGTCAGATGGTGCCCAAACCCCCGGCTTTGGGCAGAGGGGGGGAATATGTGACAGTGTCACTGGTTTTATATGTGAGGGGAGGTATGTGTCACACAGGATGCTCTCCTGTGTGAACTAAGACCTACTTCATTTATCTGCCAGCATGTTATATGTTAAAAGGGTGTGGCTGAGCAATGTATAAAAGCTCAGTCCTGTTTTTTTTTCTCTGGTGTGGTCTGGAGAGGAAGGTCTCCAGACAGTATAGTGGAAGCTGCCAAGCTTTCCACAAGGACTTTAGCAGTGCAGTTTATGCTACCGAGAGCGGGCGGAACCCACTCATCTATGGACTGAGTTATTGTTTGTTTATTTTATGTTTTGCCGTTTAACCCAGAGGGGTCATGTTTACTTTTCCTGCGAAACCTGCATGAGTTTATGGCTGATAATAAACCAGCAGAAAGAAAACCCAGAGAACGTGTGTCCTGAGTCTACCTTCAGGAGAGCCGAGCGAGTCGTCTTACCACACTGTGTAAAAAACAAATCATGTGTAATCAATAATCTCTACCGCACAGATCCCTGACCCTGATCAATAATCTCAACCGCACAGATTCCTGACCCTGATCAATAATCTCTACCGCACAGATCCCTGACCCCGATCAATAATCTCTACCGCACAGATCCCTGACCCTGATTAATAATCTCTACCGCACAGATCCCTGACCCTGATCAATAATCTCTACCGCACAGATCCCTGACCATGATCAATAATCTTTACCCCACAGATCCCTGATCAATAATCTCTACCGCACAGATCCCTGACCCTGATCAATAATCTCTACCGCACAGATCCCTGGCCCTGATCAATAATCTCAACCGCACAGATTCCTGACCCTGATCAATAATCTCTACCGCACATATCCCTGACCCCGATCAATAATCCTCTACCACACAGATCCCTGACCCTGATCAATAATCTCTACCGCACAGATCCCTGACCCTGATCAATAATCTCGACCGCACAGATCCTGACCTGATCAATAATCTCTACCGCAGATTCCTGACCCTGATCAATAATCTCTACCGTACAGATCCTGACCCTGATCAATAATCTCTACCCACAGATCCCTGATCAATAATCTCTACCGCACAGATCCTGACCCTGATCAATAATCTCTACCGCACAGATCCTGACCCTGATCAATAATCTCTACCGCACAGATCCCTGACCTGATCAATAATCTCTACCGCAGATCCCTGACCCTGATCAATAATCTCTACCGTACAGATCCTGACCCTGATCAATAATCTCTACCGCACAGATCCTGACCCTGATCAATAATCTCTACCGCACAGATCCTTACCTGATCAATAATCTCTCCCGCACAGATCCCGACCTGATCAATATCTCTACCGCACAGATCCCGACCTGATCATAATCTCTACCGACAGATCCCGACCCTGATCAATAATTCTACCGTACAGATCCTGACCCTGATCAATAATCTCTACCGCACAGATCCCTGACCCTGATCAATAATCTCTACCGCACAGATCCTGACCCTGATCAATAATCTCTACCGCAGATCCCTGACCTGACCATAATCTCTACCGCACAGATTCCTGACCCTGATCAATAATTCTACTGCAGATCCCTGACCCTGATCAATAATCTCTACCCACAGATCCCTGATCAATAATCTCTACCGCACAGATCCCTGACCCTGATCAATAATCTCTACCGCACAGATCCCTGACCCTGATCAATAATCTCTACCGCACAGATCCCTGACCTGACATAATCTCTACCGCAGATCCTGACCCTGATCAATAATCTCTACTGTACATCCCTGACCCTGATCAATAATCTCTACCGCACAGATCCCTGACCCTGATCAATAATCTCTACCGCACAGATCCCTTACCCTGATCAATAATCTCTCCCGCACAGATCCCTGACCTGATCAATAATCTCTACCGCACAGATCCCTGACCCTGATCAATAATCTCTACCCCACAGATTCCTGATCAATAATCTCTACCGCACAGATCCCTGACCCTGATCAATAATCTCTTCCGCACAGATCCCTGACCCTGATCAATAATCTCTACCCCACAGATCCCTGATCAATAATCTCTACCGCACAGATCCCTGACCCTGATCAATAATCTCTACCGCACAGATCCTGACCCGATCAATAATCTCTACCGCACAGATCCCTGACCCTATCAATAATCTCTACCGCAGATCCCTGACCCGATCAATAATCTCTACCACACAGATCCCTGATCAATAATCTCTACCGCACAGATCCTGACCGATAATCTCTACCGCACAGATCCGACCCTGATCAATAATCTCTACGCACAACCCTGACCTGATCAATAATCTCTCCGCACAGATCCGACCTGATCAATAATCTCTACCGCACAGATCCCTGACCCTGATCAATATCTCTACCGCACAGATCCCTGATCAATAATCTCTACCGCACAGATCCTGACCCTGATCAATAATCTCTACCGCACAGATCCCTGACCCTGATCAATAATCTCTACGCACAGTCCCTGACCCTGATCAATAATCTCTACGCAGATCCCTGACCCTGACAATAATCTCTACGCACAGATCCCCGACCCTGATCAAAATCTCTATGCACAGATCCCTGACCCTGATCAATAATCTCTACCGCACAGATCCCTGACCTATCAATAATCTCTACCGCACAGATCCTGACCCTGATCAATAATCTCTACCGCACAGATCCCTGACCCTGATCAATAATCTCTACCGCACAGATCCCTGACCTGATCAATAATCTCTACCGCACAGATCCCTGACCCTGATCAATAATCTCTACTGCACAGATCCCTGACCCTGATCAATAATCTCTACGCACAGATCCCTGACCTGATCAATAATCTCTACCGCACAGATCCTGACCTGATCAATAATCTCTACGCCAGATCCCTGACCCTGATCAATAATCTTACCGCACAGATCCCTGACCCTGATCAATAATCTCTACCGCACAGATCCTGACCATGATCAATAATCTCTACCGCACAGATCCCTGACCCTGATCAATAATCTCTACCGCACAGATCCCTGACCCTGATCAATAATCTCTACCACAGATCCTGATCAATAATCTCTACCGCACAGATCCTGACCCTGATCAATAATCTCTACCGCACAGATCCCTGACCTGATCAATAATCTCTACCGCACAGATCCCTGACCCTGATCAATAATCTCTACCGACAGATCCCTGACCCTGATCAATAATCTCTACCCACAGATCCTACCTGATCAATAATCTCTACCGCACAGATCCCTGACCCTGACCAATAATCTCTACCGCACAGATCCCTGACCCTGATCAATAATCTCTACCGCACAATATCCTGACCCTGATCAATAATCTCTACCGCACAGATCCCTGACCCTGATCAATAATCTCTACCGCACAGATCCTGACCCTGATCAATAATCTCTACCGCACAGATCCTACCCTGATCAAAAATCTCTACCGCACAGATCCTCGATC